>PVJA010048058.1:0-14379 GCA_004027025.1 Myocastor coypus | reverse complement strand
CTTTAACTTCAACTCTGTTCATAAATGTTTCTTCATTTTCAACAGTAGGATCAACCCGGGCCCTCTTCTTCCGAGGAGGCTGAGGTGTCTCACTGGTACTGCCACCATCTCCATTACCAGGTGTTTTTTGCTTGTTCTTTTTAGTTTTCACTTCCACATTTTTCTGTTGCAGACCAGAAGTCTTCTTTCCTGGAGCAGCACCTCTCATCTTTCCCTCTGCATACTGTTCCTGATTGGCCTTTTGAAGTTCACGCTGTTTCTGCAGATTGGTGTCCACATACTTGAGCACTCTGCTTTCTGGAACCCACTCATGCCAACTAGAGGTCAGGAGGGGATGGTGTACTGAGGGAGCTCCTTCAGGAACAGGAAAAAGGGCTACAATATCCTCATGTGTCTTCAAAGTGTTTTCAGAGCGCCTGGGCCTCACAGCACTTTTTTTATTCCAACCACTGTAGTGTATAAAGTATTTTACTTGTTTGTCCTTTATAGCAACCTTTACACACTTTGCTTCATAAAGAAGAGGGCCATGAAAGCACAGTACTCGTTCACCCTCCTGGAACTTGGGCCAGCAATGGCTTTCTTAATGCAAACCAAATTTGAGCAGAAGTCATTTTTACCACTTTCCTTCTTTTTACAATGTCTTTTTAATTGTAAAATGGTACCATACTTCATATTTTCCTCTGCATTCCATTTGAATTAAATGGCTCTTTCCCAGCATGTAAGGATCAAATGTCTGTGGTACCTAATGAAGCACTCTTAAAGAGTAAGAGACTTTGACTATGAGATAACCTGGAATTCAATAGAAATTACCTGTGTGGGTGTCCCCACCTTCTTTCTAATTGATTCCTCCACGCAGGCATCCCTTGAGTAGCTCTCTCCAGAGCAGGTGGATGCTCCTATTGGAGAGAAGGGAGACAAGATCCCACCATGAAACATCTCATAAACCCTTTACTTATTCTTACTAAATATTTCTAAGTAAAAGTTATAATTGGTCCAGAGATAGGAATGTCTGCAGAAGGAAGCATAAGCATCGAATAAAAAGGTCAACTGGAAGTGAACACTTCTCAGGCTACAAAGATCACTTCTAGAGATAGATAGAAACATTGACTGGAGAATTTGGCCCCATGCACTGAGTCAAGTCTCCAGATACTTGTTTTCCATTTAATCACCTAGATAAATATTTTTAGCAACTGGGATTTAACTTGAAGCAAGTTAAATTTAAACTTGAAGATTTAAACTTGAAGCTCACAGGCAACACTTACATGTATCGCCTAGAATCACATTTTACATGCTGGTAAAAACACTTTAAGGCTAACAAAAATCTCTTTTCTTACTCTTAAACATGCAAGGTGCAGATGTAAATCATTACGCTGATAGCCACTATAGAATGTAAACTATTGCAAGCTGCCTCAGACTAGTTTCTAAATGAGTGACTCTAAGTTATTCTACTGAAAAGTTCAACTAGAACTTCTAGTTTACTAGTAGAGAGAGGAAAAAGTACAGTAGGTACATGGAGATCTTTTAGTCATCAGGAGCCAGTTTCCACCAAGGAACCTTTGAGTATGGCCACGAACCCTTTGGTGTTCTCAGTTTCTATTGGCTCACACAACCAGAGCTTAGTCTCCAGAAATGAATCCAGCAGTTTCTCTGTTCAACATTCCATCAGCCATTGGCTTCCGTGGGGATTCACCAAAGAATGGCTGGGGAAACATGTCCTCTACTTCAAAAAGTGGCAGCTTTTCTAAAAGCATTTATTAGCGCTTTGTCCAAGTTCTATAAGGGATAGCTAAGTTTGAACAAGATTACCTAGCACTTACAGTAAAGGCTTTAAAGTCCACAACTTATCTCTTAGGCACCTAAATGATAACTAGACCTAGGAGGAAAGGTTGGAGATCCTCCCTCATACTAAATATGTTTTGGTCCCATAAGTGTGCTGTTTTTGGAGACAGCTCCTTCTTGTGACACCCAAAAGTTGGATCTCTCCACTGTGTTTAAGGTTTAGCCTCCCAAAGGAAACCTTCCCAGAAAACTAAGCTGGAACATGGCTTTTATATGTGTTCTCCTAAATGGGCATGGTCCTCTTTGTCTTATCTGACCCAGACATGGGGTACGTGTCCTTTTTCAAAATGACTTCCTTGTCTTTGTCATTAAAAAAAATGCTCATTTTCTAAGGGCTTCACTTAGTTGAAACAGTCTATGCTGTTCTATTTTTACATGTCTCTACAAAGGAAAGTACAATGAGGTAGGAAAATTAGAAGTAAGGTCAAAGAAAGGAAATTGAAACAGAGCAGGCCTTTCATTTCCTCTAGCATGTAGAGGGAGATCAAAGCCAGTCTGTCCCAGTGAAACCTGTCCTCCAAGTCTTTAAAAACAGTTGGCAACCTAATATCATATAGTTGGTAAAAGGAGTCCCATGTTTCATATACAGGCATGTATATTTTCTAAGTCTGAGCTAGATTTAAAAGTTCCATTTTACAGAAGTTTACATAAAATCCACTAGGAGACTTTACAACTTTACTTTCTCTAGTGCTATTGTCTAAAGTCAAGTAAGGAATATCAGTACATTTAGCAACTAGTTCAAATGCAACATATAACAGTACAAAACAAGTCATAAAACATCCCATTAGGGAAATATCATAAACTTATAGCATTTCCAAATTTAAACTTAGATTTACCAACATTTTGACCAGTATTTTTAACAAAACCACATAAGAGACAAAACATAAGCAACTTTAATGGAACTATGAGAAAAAGCTGCATGAGGCAAAACATAAATAATTATGAATAATGAGCAAAGACATACCAACATTTGAGGCATAAAAATGTTACCTAAGCAAATCCCAATCCAGAACCTATGAAAGAAAAGCAAACATACTTCTGTCCAGTGATCTTGGTGGGAACCTCCAAATAATACAGGGCAAAAAGCTGATCTCAGGTGGATGATCTCCAAATGATATAAGGGAAAAATAGGGCCTGGTGGGTTGGCTCAGTGGTCTAGAGCGCCTGCTTGGGAAAGCTTGGGTGGCTGTAGGGACCGCGGTTCGATCCCCGGCACCACATGCTGTGCCAGCCCTGCCCTCGGGGAGGGCTGAGCCGGCCATAAAAATGAGTGAATAAACAACAAAAGGTTCTGAAAACAAGACAAAAATAAATAAATAAAATTTTAAAAAAATAAGGGAAAAATAAAACTCTCAATCTAAAAGATATGTGGGATTAATTCATGTTCTCAAAAACCAAAGAATGAATTGTAGGAACAAACAGAGGTTATGAGCAGAATATATTTATTGAGGGAAAGAAAGCTCCTATCCAAGAGAGAAACAAGAGGAGAGACTGAGTGGGTGGTCCCTCAGTATTTGATTTTTAAAATCATGTAGACTAAACAATGAAAAGATAACTAACAGAATGGCTGGAGTCCTGAGGCTCCAGGGAGGAAGAAGCTGCCCCCGCTTCTTTGTGGCTCTGAAAGCTCTGATCAGGCCAGGGTCACCTTAGTGGAACGCCACCAATCCCAGGGCTGGTTCCAGATGGAACTAAAACCAAAATTCTCCATGGTTTGTCACATCTCATCTTCGGTTGTGATTGAGAAGTAGCTTTGTTACAAAAGACGGACACAACACGGAAAAGAACAGCACCAAGGAAATTAGGAATCAGCTTACTACACTGGTGGGCTTCTGACCGGGAGCTCTCCCAAAGAGCCTGGCCCCTCCTGGTGGAATTCCAGGGCTTTTAAAAGGAAAGTGAGTAAGGAGGTACAGGGGCAGATTTGGCACGTGTAACTGGAAGGTTAAGCATTTCAGATTACATCACAAGGCCATCAGTTATACAAAGCATCAGTCATACAGAGGAAAATGTGTCCTGTTAGGTGTAAAGTTACACATAATGGATGACAAGGCCATCTGTTACACAAAGGCAGTACAGACAGCGGTACACAAAGGGCAAAAATGTTCCATTGTTAGGCCTGCGTGACATGTCCACCTTGTTCTGATGGGCACTGTTGACAGGTCTTTATTTAAAATTTTAATTCTTCCTTCAGTTTGATAGCTGATGGGGAGGAGACACTGTTCTCATCTGTGTCATCCTTGAGTCAGTAACCTGGCTCCGGGTCAGCATCGTGGCACTGAGCATTACCTGTGTCCTCTGAAGTTTCCTCTCCTCACACCATCCTGCAGCCTGGGGAGCAGCTCACACAGCCTCACAACTCATGCCCTCTGCTAAACCCAAAAGACTCACCCAAGAGACCCTGACCAGAACAGATGGAAAGGAGCTTCCGGGGCCTCATCTGGCGGAAAGGACGCATCCAGCCCTGCAGGTTCCTCAGGTACCAACCCACCCCTGATGGGCCATGCCGTCACCCTCCTCCTGGGACCATGGCTGCCACCTTCAGAGCCAAGATGCCAACCAGCCATGCAGGGTTATGTCCATTCTTACTGCCCATAGTGCCATACTGGGCCATGTCAATCATAGAACCACAGACTAGGCTTGTTTTCAGGGAAATCATTTTGGTTTCTCCAATCAAAGACCCCAGTCCTGAAACCAATGCCTTAAAGGCCACACCCTAGAGTCCTAGGGAGACTGGGGAAGATCACACTGTTCTCCTCATTAGGAAAACAACCCTAAATATAAATTCTATTAAAGTGCATGAATTTCCAGATCAGTCATCCTAGTGTACAAACTGTGTTTTATGTGCATATTTCAGAACTGAAAGGGATTTTTAAAGACAGTGCACTGTCCATCTAATCCACATGCTGCTCTCTGTTCAGCCAAGTATCAACACCTCCAAAGCCAGCAGCCTGACCCTAAAATCTCAGAGCCTTAGGAAGATCTTCAGCCACAGCTTCGTGACTTTCACCATAATCCCACTTCCTCTGAAGCCATAAAAACAAAAGCAAGTGCAATTTTCTATCCATCTTTAAAACATTTAGAGATGGCTTCCCTTCCTCTCACCTGCAGGCCTCTTTCTTCTCCCTCCCATGTGGTTTCTTCAGCTTTCCTCACTCACTGGCATCCCAATTTTGCTCACTGTGAGTCATTATAAGGACTTTGAGCAGGAGCTTTGAATCAGAAAGACCTGAGTTCTAGTCTTATATCCACCCTCAGCACGCATGACTTGGGAAGACTGTGAGCTGCAGTCCCTCACGTAGGGCAGTGTGGCACCTTACATTTGTGACCTACTGAGTGTGAACCATTGGGGGCCCAAGTTGCAGATATGAGGAAAATGTCGGCCCCTGCAGGGACGAGCTGAGCATGCCCTGCAGGGCACTTCCTCACCTCTGCAGACTCCTGCCAGCCTGGCACAGTGAGGAACTTCATCCTGCGATGGGCTGTTAGGCCCCCCTGTTAATGGGTCTCTGCCACCACTCATGCATCTGTCCATCTCCAGAGTTGCTGACCCCCAAGGACACCAGGAGCCCCACATCCTCAGCAGAGCTGTGGGGTTGGCTCTGAGCTCAACCTCCTCACCACAGAAATACAGGATGGCGCTCCTAATCATCAGTGTGCTCCATGGCCCAAAGTGCAGATTGACTATGTGCCTTCCCCATGGACATGAACGACACAAACACTGCTGAGCTCTCCCTGCTGGTCCATCTCTGCCAGTCTAGGATGTGCTCAGATGCTAAACTCAACAAAGAGAAGACTTGGGCTGTCCTACAGATCAGATGGCAAAGCTGATGACAGCTGCCCCTATGTTTACACTGATGTCAGAGGAATTTGTTTGGAGAACCCCAGGCTGTACCTCAGCTGAATGTAATTTAATTTGTTTTTTAAAAAATCATTAACAACCGTTAACCAAACAACCAATGAATGCCATGGGCCAAGGCTTACCTTCACACATATGGAAAAGGCCTTTCTAGAAAGAGCAATTCCTTAGGCTCTTGAGCTTTGTGAACAAACTCATCATGGGCCATGGAGCTCAGTGTCTTGTGAAAGCCTAGACAGAACCACAGAGGTGGAACAACTGTTCTAGCCATGGTGGGAGGGGAGTGGGTGACTGATGTGGTGTGTGTGACAATGTCCCAGTACAGCAATCTTTCTGATATGTTCATATGTGTGAATCTTATAACATCATGTTGCATCCCTTGGATTATAATAGCAACATAAAATCTGTGTTTTAAAAAATAGATAAAATAGCCAAGCAAGGTAACACATGTAATCCCAGCACTCACAAGACTGAGGCAGGAGGATTGCTAGCCTGAACTATATAATGAGGCCCTATTTCAAAAACACCAATTAGTCAATAAAACCAAAGAAAGAATGGTAAAACTAAAATTGTGATTAGGATGAATTTCAGTAACACAATTTTATAAACTATAATCATTTAAAAATTTGAGGGTCAGCAAGATAGTTCAGTGGACTAAGCGCCTGCTTAGGTAAGCGTAGGGACCGCAGTTCAATCCCCAGCACCACATGTGCTGAGCTAGCCAGAGTCTGGGCATGATGGCACATGCCTGTAATCTCCACACTAAGGAGGCTGAGGCAGGAGCTGTATAGTGAGGCCCTGTACCAAATACATTTTTTAAATCATAATAAAATAAATTTTATTATAATAAAGCTACAGTAATGATGTTGTAGTTCAAGTTTTTCACAGAAAAGTTAGAAAACAGGGATAGTTAAAAAGAACATTTCTCACTACCAAATTATTGCTGCTCCAAACTACTGTGCAGAGAGACAAAACCCATTTCCTCCTTTGTCTGGATTCTAAAACAATGGAACTAATGCAGATAACAGAAGGTAGGTTTCCAGGGGTGTGGCAGAAGGGAGGGGAAGACGGAAATTGCAGTAGAAGGAAGAGATGGCAAGAACCTAAGACCATCAAATGCTCCCTCCGTGCGTGCATGTGCACAGATTCAAAGGCACTCTATGTGCCCCATAATCATATGCAGAACAATTAATTTGTTCCCAAAGTGAATTAAATAAAATCACCCAAAAAACAAGTGTAATATAGGCAGTATGGAAGGTATTTCTACACCCCTTCAAAAGAAGGATTTTGACTAATTGGATTATATATGGATAGATTCATGTTAATGATCATTGATGAAGATCAAAAACATCAAAATGATTATTTCCGTAATCCAGTAGCCAGAAAACTGAACATGTATTCTTATATATTCCTATTTAATTTGTCCTAATAATTATATCATGCCAATGATTTAAGAGAAAAAAAGAAGAAAGGAAAAAAAAATTTGCAGAAGTTTTCAGGCAAAATTACTATGACTTTGTTGAAATCAGGCAAAGCACTTTAACTTTTTCTTTGTGTCTAAGCAAAAGAGTCCTAACTTCAACCTGAACTGGAAATTTTAATTATTGGTCAGTGGCAGGTTCTGGAGATTGGTAAACAGTATATCACCAATGAACTCAGTTTATAGTAAAAGATTCCTTTTGGTAAATCATGGAAACTCAGACTTCTAGTTCATGTAGAAATTATAAAAAGAGAATGATACACACATAAAAAATACAATTTTTAAAATGAATTAAAATAATTTTAGAAACTCTAAAGCCAAGAGAGGTGAGGATAATAAGGAAGACCTTTCAGGTTAGATTTAAGAAGGTAAAATCAGGAAGGGAAAATATCCCTGACTGGGAAAACCATTCTCCGGGGACAGCTGTCTGGACAAAGGTGCGGGGAAGTCCAGGCAAGTCCTAGCCCAGAGTGGTGAGGTAGGCCCCACGCTAGCAGCAGAGACAGCACATGTGCTCCCCAGCAAACAGATGGTGCTCAGGGGAGTTTCGCTCTTCAGCAGATTGCTTGAGTTTTGGGTAAATACCACCAAACGTGTACTCTCAGATCCAAAAAACTTCTCAAAAGTTTAAGAATTAAGAAGCAACTTTTCACTGAACAGTGTGCCAAATGTCAGACGACTAAGGACACCATCTTAAGAATAGAGATATGGATAGCCTTAGTATGTTGAAATTAAAAATAACTACATCCCTACCTACAAATGAAAATAAATGTATCAAGTGCAGCTGTCCAACATTAAGGAGAATAACCTTTCACATTTTAAGAGTAGGCATTTTTGTTTCTCAAATATGAAATGATGGATTGCTTTCAAACATCTCATTTATTTCATTTTTCAATATTTGCCCAAAGTAAGTTCAGATATTTTCACTCAGAAAAATTAGTAATTTCCACATCAGTCAATGTTCTACAATTATTCCGTTTCCTTAGAATTAGGTAACAAGGAAGCATTAAATGTTTGAAAAATATCAGAATAAGTACAAAGATAATTTAAGTTAAAGAAAAATAATTTGCGATATTTAAATAATGCATTATATTAAATATATGGCACCATGAAATTCTTTTTTAGCT
Organism: Myocastor coypus; assembly: GCA_004027025.1. NCBI lineage: Eukaryota > Metazoa > Chordata > Mammalia > Rodentia > Myocastoridae > Myocastor > Myocastor coypus. The sequence continues at coordinate 6,074 of PVJA010048058.1, read as the reverse complement.
TTTTTTCTTATATAATTCTTTGAGATAGCAATGTAATATGGTTGTTCGGTCCCTTTTTCATCAATGAAGTAAAGACAGCTAAAGTTTTTTAAGTAAATATAGTTCACAATAATCATATACTACATAGATATATATGCCCACACACATTCACATGTGTCTACACACAGCTGCTACATGTATATCCATGTATGTGTCCACACATGTATCTTCACACATGTCCACATGTGTCCATGCACATGTCCACACATACATTTGCACATCTGTCTATAGATGTACACCTAAAGCCCTTGGTGATATGGGGATTTCAGTGGCTGGAAAATCCAGGAGAGATGGCCAGTCCTGCTGCTCACTCTCAGATCAGGCAGCAAAACTTATTCTGCTGTTTTGAGGGATGATTTTTCTGGACACCTCAGCACCAGTTTCCTCTGATGAACCCCTCACTGGGCCAGGAGGAGCCCATTCCTGCATCTTCTTTGGTCTGAGGACAATGCTTTCCCCTCCCCCATGAGCTGAGAGGGAAGATGAGATGAGACATAGTGGAAGTGAGGGAGGAATATTTCCCTTCTGGGCCCAGTGATGACAAAAGTAAAAAGTGATGAAGAAAACAGGCTGTTGATGCTTCCCACGCAAGTTCTGTCCCTGCAGGAAGTCCAGAAGGGACACAGGGGCAGAGCCAAGATCAGAGCAGGCCTACATGGGCTGCCACTCTTTCTTACTGTGGAACTACAGCAGGTCAGGAAAGGTCGTGGTGACATGAAAGTGTAGACAAGGAGAGGCATGGGGGTCGGGGATGTCACCCAGTACTTGGGTGGCACAGAGAGAAGTGACCGCAGGTCTGGGGCGGGATGGAGGGCACAGAACTGCCTGTCCAGGCACGGTTTCCGATCAGACCCACAGACAGCTCTAATACCAGCCAGAATGCAGGAATGTTCATATAGGGGAAAGAAATTCGCAACATGCTGGATGCTGGTATGAATTCCTGTTCTCTAAAGTCAAAGAATAAATTTTAGGAGTGATGCAGATTAACAGCACAAGATATTTATTGGAGGAAAGAAAGCTTCTTTCTGAGAGAGACATCCAGGTCCCTGCGTGAGTTGCCAAGGACCAAGCCTTTTCTAGGGATTTTTACAGATCAAATCCATGAGGTGAGGCAGGTCCAATGCGGGGAAAAAATGGGAGATGACAAGGTAGGCATGAGGTGGGACAAAACTATGGGCACCAATAACGTTATAAGTATTATTGCTCACGTAAAATTGATATAATCGGGATTAAGTGGGGAAGCAAGTGACCTAGCAAGCAGACATGAATACAGAACAGGGCCTTTCCTGTAGGGGGCTGGGTTAGTGGCTCTTTCTTGCTTTCTCAAGGTGATCAAAACCGATGTAGAATTTATCCTTAGGAAGTACATGGATGTGTTTGTTTTATCTTCTGTCTTGTGGTCTGGCCACAGAGGAGAGGACTATCTATTCTACAGTCACAAGGTAACTCCTCTTCTGTGCTGGCTCCTTTCAGGGCCTAACCTTATCTGACAGCCTATAATATTTTATCTAGCTTAGCTTCCTGTAACAATACCAGGCCAGCTTCATCCCCAAGGCTGTGCAGGCCCAGGTGAGGTCACACTGGCTGCCAACATCAGGTGTGTGCGATGAGAGGCAAACAAAGGGCATCTTACTGGAGACTCTGGGTCTACACACACCCCAGGCTGCACAAGACACCCCATTCCATCCCATGGAGGAGGAGCAACAGGATGGGGCTGCAGCCCTAGAGATTCCATAGGGATTACCTAAATCATTAGATTTAGGTCAGCTTTATGCCACAAGGTGTATGTACATTTTTTCTGCTATTTAGTAAACAGGAATCTGGAAGAACTCCAGTTAGCTATGGGTATAGTACAGAAATTGCATTTTTATTGCCTGTTCTAATTGTGACAAACTGCATCTATGAATCTGCTATCTGTAGCTCTGTTCTCTCCTAAAAAGTTTCTGCTAGTTCTGATCCCATAGTGGTTCCATACACTGAGGCCAAAATTGTAAACAAATCCATGTACTTACAAAAAGAGACCTGTACCAGTGATGTTGGATTTGCTATAGGCATAAATAGGTGTAAACATTTAAATTTGGAAATACTCTGAAAAGCAATTTCAGGTGTTCCCATTTCTATGTCTCTCTCCAGAAGCAGTGGGGAAAACTGACAGTTCGGTGTCTGGCTCCTTTCCCCCTGGTCTAGCCACCGTCTTCTCTCATGGTCTCAGTTTCTCCTCCCCATGCCCAGGCTTTCCCAGCTCCTGTCTTGGATGGTGCCACCTTTTACACGCCCCTTCCTCATTGTCTGTGCTATTGATCACACCAGAGTCTCCTGTTATGGCTTGTGTCTAGGCATTCCCCCAAAGCCTTATGCCATCATGGGACAGCTTTTAGAATTTGTGATTAATTCATGATCCAGTGCTGGAATTATGGGTGTGAATACTACACCCACCCTGGGAGGGCTTGAATACAGTATCAGGAAGGGAAAGAGGCTTGCTAGCTGTCACAGCTGCTGCTCCTCCCTTACAGCTCTCGCTTTTTGCTGTTTTCAACCTTCATGAACTGTTGCTCTCTGCCATGAGTCAATCTGCTTTGGCACCAGCCAAGTATGGACTGAAACCTCCACTAACTATGAGCTGAATAAACCTTTACTGCCTTAACTTTGGGTGTCAGGTATTTTGTCCTAGCAACAACAGAAATGTAACTAAGACATCCACATCAGCACACAATAATGCATTGGGACAGAACTTGGCTTCTGAAAATAGGTGCCACCCTGCTCCTCTTGCCTACTACACTCCAGGCCCTCTGGTTCCTCTGCCTTGATCTGCAGAAGGTCTTCTGTCCCATACTATGTGTCATGGGCAGAGCATGAGAAGGGCTACTCCTGAGGCTGCCCACAGAGTGCTGCAGGACTGCCCACATTCCTGGGTCCTTTGCCCCATTCAAAGGGTAGATACCTCAGATGATCAATCTTCCTGCACATTTCACCCTGGATTTAAGTTTGCCACTCTGGTTTTGTTTTTTGTACCAGGAATCAAACTCAGGACCTTGCACTTGCCAGTCAGGTGCTTGTGCTGTTTAGCTATACCCCAGGCCCACTGCTCTGTTTTTGATAACAGTTATTTCTGCATTTATTATTTGCTGCTATGGATAAGTTATTTTTGTTTTAGTATATTTTATTACTATTAGCCTTCAGAATGTCTTAAGTTCTTGTGGTTATAGGAGTATGTTGCCTTCAGTAAGTCAAATTAGAGTTTAGAATTTAAAGAAGCTATATTTAATGGGATTGGATGGAAATTTTGCTTAGGGACATTTCAATTCTAATAATTAAGACATATTCCTTTGGGAAACATAATGATAATTTCTCTACAATGCAGAAAAATGTTCATGAAGAATAAAAGAAGCTGTGTCTGTTATGTTCTATTCTTACATAAACACATTTTCAAACCACAAAGAATTTAATGCAGAGTGGAAAAATAAATATTTCATTTCCATGAGATGGGCAGTGAAGCCAGTAAGCAGTACACTGATGTATTCTTATCCCATAAAAGAACACAGACTCCTTTTATCAGGGCCCACCTTGACAGGGTTTAGGACACTTAAACCAAGATACCAGGAAGGATGAGCCCAGAATGCACACTGCAATCTGCTGTTGTCAGAGGTATTCCCTGACATGCTGTATTCATGGTCTGTGAAGGAAATGCTCAGTCTCCTGGATTGTACAGATGCTGACCTGCATCCTCTGCACCCACAAGGGTACCACTTCTCATCCCAGGAGCTGCTCGTAGGCTAGCCAGGAAAATAAGATGTGTGCCAAACCATAAGGAAGAAAGAAGGGTTCTCTCCACCTAAATAGCAAACACAGGGGAGAGTCTCTGAAGAAAAATACTCTATTCAAGAACAACAAAGGGATTAGCAAATCCAGGTACAAACAGGATGGCTCAATGTGGAGGGCTGTGGGTGTACCCAGGGAGAAAAGGAGAGAAAGCTTTGTAAAGGCAGAGGAAGAGGATTCATAAGCTGCTCTGAGGCGGCAAAGATAATCACAGGGGATCTGTGGCCAAGGGAAGCAGCAAAGTTGCCCCAGAAGTTCCTGTGGAGATGGCTTGCTGTGAACTCATGGATCTCCAGGAAAAGCTTATCTGTGGAATCTCTGAAAGTGGCTCCTACTGTCAGACGAGTTACACAATTCTGTCCTCCTACTCTATATATTTATTTGACACAAATGACTCCATGTGGGCACTGACAACTTCTACAGAAGCTATGCCCAGGATGGCTCTCGCACAGCTCCACAGAAACAGTCACTGGGTGGAAGGGAAAGAACGTAAGGAAGTTACAAGGCTTTTGGGTTGCTCCTTGATTTGGCAAGGCAAACATGACAACCGCAGTTGGTACAGGCAGGCAATGAAATACAGACACAGACAGAAAATCAGTGTAGCTGTTCATGGCATGACTGTTACTAAAAGGTCAGAAATGGGGACTGGACATTTCTGAAGGTCCTGAAAGGTCAGGAACGGGAGGAGTAGACACACAGTAGCAGCAGCAAGAAGACAGACAGGAGATCCACGTTCTCTCATTGCAGCCCAGCTTCAGACACTAAAGCCGCTGTCAGAAAATCAGAACTGTTTTCACATCTGTGCAGCGGAGGGAGAGTTTTGTTTGATGAACGACAGGGTGGGCTATTGAAGAACAGGATCCCCAGAGCAGGAATCATAACTGTTTGCCTACAAGCCTACTGCAGTATTAGTTCAAGTCAGCTAATTTAAAAATCTGGCCTCATTAAAAGTGAAAATGTAAACAAGATCAAGCAAAATTTACGTGAAATGTTTTATTCAGCTGAGTTTCCTCTGAAATTTAAATTGGCTGAAAACAAAAACTGTAGATGACTATTAACAAATTCACATTTATAAGAGACTCCTGCAGATAAGAAGCATAATTTTCAGGTGGGCTGTCAGCTGCAAGAAAGAGCCACTTACTTGAGTTTTTCCAAAATTATCTCATCAATTAAATCTGTGACCAATAAGACTTCTGAAGGAGTTATTACAAGGACTCTAGGGATTTGCATGTATTATCATTGAGAAATAGGCTTGTGATTAATGTGAAAGAAAAAGAGAATTTTGAGCCACAGAAGGAAAGGAAAAGGTCAGCAGATTTAGCACACAAGGGCTGCGCAGAGCACCCCTGTGCTATCACAGGGCTCTAGAGACACAGCCCCATGGAGACCAAGGCATCAGAAGCACACAGATAGTGTCACCGTGTGTCGCCATGACTTTGTGTTCAGCAATCACCAATGAGTAACTCTCTGCACCCTCAGCTTTGGGGCCAGGTTCCAGAATCATTATGGCTCTGTAGTCAGGGAACATGTTTTGAGTGGGAAGTGCTCTGTGCTAAGACCATTCTTACCAAAAGAGTTAATCGCATGAAACCCCAGGCCAGCCGGAACTTGCCACCCAAGGAACAAGGGCAGGATCAAAAATGCCAAAGAGGAGGAGGGAGTATAAGAGCACAGCTGATGTAAAAAGGGGTATATGTTTTCTTGATTTGTGCCATGGGCTTAGTTCTGGATGGGAGACCCCATTCTCTTCAGCATACCTGTTCGAAGGGCTACCTAAAGACAGGAAAAAAAATGAGGCTGGTGCACATTAAACTTAAGACCTAACTTTTCTTTCTAATGGCCTGCTGCAGTGGTAATGAACCAATGGTGCACGTGCTGGAGTGTTTTGTTTTGTTTTGTTTTGTTTTGTTCTGTCTTGTTTTGTTATAACAAAAAATATTAAAGCACAAATTGCTTTTCTTTAAAACTAAAACATCAGTATTTGATGATTTTTTTATTTTTTGAAGAACACAAAACAGTGGTAGGAAAAAAACATTAGAAACAATGCAAAATTTCACTAATCAAAGTTTTGGAATTTAATAATGGTTTCTGTATTACATGATGCTATCTTCAAATTAGTTGTTCAGGTTACCAGATTTAAATGTGCAAGAAAAAAACGAAGAAGAAGAAGAAGAAGAAGAAGAAGAAGAAGAAGAAGAAGAAGAAGAAGAAGAAGA
>PVJA010048057.1:0-14206 GCA_004027025.1 Myocastor coypus | reverse complement strand
CTTTGTGATACTATTACTCTATAACATAGGTACTTGAGCTTATCATCACTGGCTTTCTGAGTATCAAATATCTTTGACTTAGCTTGGAAATGATATTTTCTGACCATCATTGATATTCTAATAACTTTCCATACAATGTGATATAAGCAGTTACACAATTTTGACATAGATATTTGGAAATTCAAGGAAATACAAAATTGTAGCCTGTCAAGAATATGGTATTTGGCCCAGTCTCTTATTTTCAAGTACTACTCTTGATAGAATGACAGTAACTGAGTTTACACCAGGAGCACTACATATCAAAAAGACAAGAGTGACATGTATTCCAAACATAGTTTTAGCGTTACATTGTGCTATAATCAATATGCTGAACCTTTTGAAGGTTCTTGAGATCAATATCTGATTCATCCTGTGTACATCAGTATATGGTTTTGCTATTGATATGTTTTCTCCTTTATCTGATTCCAGTTACTTCGTTGTTCAATCTTCTGCTAATTTCTAAAGTGATTTTTTTATTTAATTATATTTTTGCTGCCGAATTTCCATTTAGTTCCTTTGAATGCTTTACACTTATTATTGAAGTTTCTGTTTCCTCTTTATATTCATGTTCTTTTTCAAATCTTTGAAGACAAATATATTTGTATTCCTGCTACTTTTAGCCTTCATTAATGGAATCACTTCTGTGATTTCTAGCTCTATCACGATTTATTGACTTTTCTCTTGAGTAAGGTTCATGATGCTCTTCTTCTTGTTGGGTCTGGAAAGTGCTGATGGGAGCCTAGAGTTTGGCAATGCTACGTTTGTGAAGGTACAGCTTTTGCTTCCTTCTTTGAAGTGTATGCCTTTGCTATCTCAGGCACTTACTGCATTTGGAGATCAACTTGATCCTAATGAGTTATTTTTAATTGTTTCCCTTAAGAGTTTAAGATAGACTTTACTAAAATAACTTTGTCTCTCTGCAGCATTTTCTGAAGGTCCTAGGATTTTGAAAAGAACTTTCTATGGGCTGGTGAGAACTTAGAAGTCTCTCTGCCCAGAGCCTGTACTTCACCTCATTTCTTATGGCCCCAGTCTGCATGTGTGACTTAGTACTCAGTCAGATTTAAGGGATTTCTTATTTCTGGAGCTTTCTTATTGTTTCTCAAACTTCAAATGCATCTATCTCTCTCACTTCTGATCTCTTTCTCCTAATTTCAGCAGCATCACTGTCTCTGCTGCATCTCTACTCCTACACGTGGCTAGAAACTTACCTTCAGGAAGCAGTCTGAGTCTGCACAGGTTGACTGTGGGCTTCTCTCATTTGCTCCTCTTTCTCTGACAAGATTTCATCAAAGCATAGTGTTGTTCAGCATCTGAAAATACTTGTTGTACATACTCTGGAAATTATCTGAGTTATTATGCTATGTGGCTAATCTGTAATTAGTGAATTATACCACGGGCAAATGTTGGGATCTGGTTAAAAATAAGATTAAACATAAAAATTGTTAATAGTATAGATTTAAAGACTAAATAGAAATTTGTAGGGTTGCAAATCAAAGTCTTATTTATCAAATCATGTTGTAAGGATATCTGATCAATTTTTAATTTCTATGAAAGGGATTTTATTGTAATTTGTGCTGTTCCTTTATCACATAAACATTTCAATTTCTACAATGTCTGTCTTTTTGTTCTCATAAATGAATTATTCTTTGACAACATAGCTTCTAAAGAATGCTGTGTATTGATGAGTAGATGGCTTACTGCAATTTTTATCTGTGCTAAAACTGCTCGTTATTAAACATGAAAAAGTAGCTAATGCATGAAAAACTACCAGAGAAGATTTGGGGGCTATGCCCGACAGGATGCATCGTGGTAAGCCCCTCCAGCCTGATGAGCTAAGGACTGCATCTCCCTTCATCTGGACCAATGAGCACGTGATCTTCCTCATTTGAAAACCAAAACATTTCTTTGAAAGTTATGGTAGCACTCACCTATAGTATAATCATGTTATTTTAACATTCAGTGCATCTATTGAGAGGAATTGGGGCAGGGGAGAGGATCTATAACGACAGTTTGAAATGCTGATATTACAGAAGCATTGGTTCCAGTCAGAAGGTCGTTTTCAACTATCTGCCTTTCACTGAGTACGGAGGAGAAGGCAGCCATGAAACCACATATTTGACAGAGGAAACGAACAGTTTGTAATATTTACAATGGCCCCTGGTTACTATCAAGATAGTGTCTGAGACAAAAAGTATTTTTGATTAAGGAAAAATGGAATAGTCAAAATTTTGAAAATATTATATATGAAAGTAGATTTTATGGGCTGGTACTACACTGAAACTAGGAAAAATCTGAGGGAAAAATAAAGCTTCAATTTTACTCTTTTGGTTTTGGAGATTGAATGTTGGACATTTTGAAAAGACAGATCCATGCTTTCAAAGCCTTCTGCTGACAGAGCTGACTGTTAGATTTGGTGCCATAAACATGTTTTTCAAGTTTTCCTTTGATCAATTTTAATAAACTTTTAGTCTTTTTAAAAATGATTTTATTTTAAAGAGTATAAACAAAAATAAAAGTACAAATGTATAGCAAAAAGACAAGCAGCATAACATACAACAAAACATATATTGTAGACTTTCAACACAAGAATAGCAAATTAACAATGGCTATATCACATATTTTTATTGTCAAATCTGTTTCTCAGACTAACACATGAGGATATGCAAGACTGGATAAAAAATGAACACAAAAGTTGCTTTCAATAAATTTCAATTTTTTTCTTGTCCTTTCTACTCTTAAAAAATTATGTTAAAAGAGAGTATAACCATAATTTGTAAGACTTTAGAAATGATACACATCTAGAAGAACAGGATGAAAGGTATTCAGCCATGGATTTTGTATTGTACATTGCAGTCTTCAGTGTAGTTGCTCAGATTACAGATATTAGTATATAGACTCAGTCAAAGTGAAAATTCTAAACGTTCACTTTCAGTTTCAAAGAACAGATGAAGTTAATAGTACAATCTCAGCTATCTTGTGCATATACTGACATGATTTCCCCCTCCCTTTTCCTTCTTTTTCTTCTGTCTCCCTCATCTTCATTATTTATGCCTTATATTCAGTTTCTTTCCGTTTTACTATATCTATTATCCCTTTCAAATTTTATTTGTTCTTTCAGGTTCTTACATTAGGGAGACAATATATTTACACACATGGGTCTATTTATTTCACTTATGAGGACAGACTCTAATAACATCCATTTACCCCAAACGGTCTGTAATTCATCTTTCTTTATAGCAGAGTAATACTCTATTATATAAAAATATCACAATTTTTTATCCATTCCTCCAGTGATGGGCATTTTTGTCATTTCCAAGATTTGTCTATGACAAATTGTGCTGCTACAAACTTGAATGGATATTTATCATTGTGGTATGATGTTTTCAGTTCTCTTAGAAAGATATCTGTAAGAGAAATAGTGGGATTGAATGGTAATTCGAGCCCTACATTGTTGAGAATTTTCCACACTGATTTCCATGGCGATGTTATCAGTCTACATTCCCACCATTCCTTTTCCCTGACATCCTTTCCAGCATTTGTTATTATTTTTTTTGCTTATGACAGCCATTCCTCCTGGAGTGAGATGATATCTCAATGTTGTTTTAATTTGTTTTTCTGAAACGACCGGTGTTGTGGAGCAGTCTGTTCTGTTCTGTTCTGTTCTGTTCTGTTCTGTTCTGTTCTGTTCTGTTCTGTTCTATTCTGATCTTTTTTTAATACATGTGGTACAGAGTTTTACTACAAAGCTCAGACACCTACTGATCCTCCTGTTTTCAGCCACCCAAGTGCTGGGATTATAGGTTTGTACCATCATGCCCAGACTCTGTAGCCAGCTCAGCCCACCTGAGGGCAGGGCCGGTGCATGATGTGGTGCCAGGAATCAAACTCTAGTCTCTGTGCTTGCCTAAGCAGGTGCTTAGTCCACTGCACTGCATAGTGCAGTCTTCCAACCAGTTATTCATATCACCAGATATATGCATGTAAAATTGGAAAAAAGAAAGACACGTAAAAGAAATTAATAGAGAAAGAGTATAAACAATTGAAAAGAAGAGATAAAATATGACAGGTATTATCTGCTCCTTTCCATAAACCAGCAGAAATGCACAGTAGAGTTGCTCCAACCATCCTGTTTATATACAAACATAAATCTCTGTCCCTTACTCCCTGTCCATTTCTCCTCCTCAATACAGTAACTTTTTCCTTTGAATAAATTCATTTTCTTTTCCCAGCATCTGTTGTACACTTCAGATTCCATTTTTCTCTTTCAGGCTCTCACACTAGGGACACAGTATGTTTACACGTGTGTGTCTGATTTATTTCACTTGATAATGTTCTCTAGTTGCATATATTTACTGACAAAAGACTTAAATTTTTCCTGTTTCCTAGGTGAGTAATACCCTATTGTGTAAAAATATCATATAGTCTTTATCCATTTTTCAGTTGATGGGAATCTGAGTTGATTCCAGGATTTAGTTATGACAAATTTTGCTGCTATAGGTGCACATATATCTTGTGGTATGAGATTTTCAGTTTTTCTGGAAAAATACCCAGGAGAGGAATAGCCTGCTTGAATGGGTTCTCCAGTCTTCACTTTTGAAAGAACATTCATGTTGATTTCTAGAGAGATTGTTCCAGTCTGCACTCCCACCAACAGTGCAGAATGGTTTATTTTTCCCCACAAACCCTCCAGCATTTATTATTGGCTGAATTCTTGATGTTAGTTATTCTTTGTGGGGTGAAATGGAGTCTCAATGTTGTTTTAATTTACATTTCTTGAATGTCCAATGATGCTGAACATTTTTTCATGTATTTACTTACCACTTTTATGTCTTCATCTGGGAAGTGTGCATTCACACCAGATGCACATTTTTGTATTGAGTCTTGAATAGGGGGTTCCGGTTTTTTAAAAATTCTGTATATGTTTTAGAGAGAAAGCATTTGTTGGAGGGACAGTCAGCAATAATATTTTCAATATTTTCCCCATTTGTGGGTTTTCTTTTTATTCTATTGCAGATTTGCTATGAAGTGCAGTAACTTCAAAAACATGAGATCTCAGTTATTGATTTGTTGAAGTATTTGCTGTGAAGTTTGATTTTTGTTCACAAAATCTTTATCTCTATGTCTTTAAGACTTTTTTTTTACATTTTCCTCCACAACAATTACTGTTTCTGCTTTCGCCCGCCCCGAGGGCAGGGCTGATGCAGCATGTGGTGCCGGGGATCGAACCGCGGTCCCTGAAGCCGCCTAAGCTTTCCCGAGCAGGCGCTTTAGACCACTGAACCATCCCGCTGATATTTGAATCATTGATCTATTCTGAGTGTAGTTTGCTCATGGTGATCAGCATGGGTCTTGTTTTAGCCTTTGCAATGTGGAAAGCCAGTTTTTCATTAGTAGTATTTCACTGTCTTCGAGGTCATAAAGTCTATTTCCAGGTTCATTCAAGTAATTTTGCCAGCTTTCAATGAATTTCTTAATTTCCTGGATATCTATTTGAATCCGTTTCATGCCTTCTAATTCTTTCCTGTATTATTTATTCAGTTGTTCCATAATTTCCCATTCTCAGCTATTTTTCTGTGTCTCCTTTAGCTGTGTTGAGCAATTCTTTCATGATTGTTGTCCTTGCTTTTTGGACATGAGAGATTATTTCTGATTTTACTTCTTCTCTAGTCTGATGAACTTGTTTCTTTACTTCAGTTGTTATCATTTCAGAGATTTCAGGTGTGTGATTTAAAACATGCTTTGTGTCTTTGTCTCCGAGATTTGTTTTGGGTGGGCTAGAGGACTGAGATTGCCTTCTGCTCCTGCATTTTCACATTTTTGATGCTCCTAGCAATCACCTAGACAGAGTTCCACAGGCTGCCTAGAGCCCACCGAAGTTTTTTTTTTGTGTGTGTGTGTGTGTGTGTGTGTGTGTGTGTGTGTGTGTTTGGGGGGGGAGGGCCTACAGGGTGTTCAGGGTGTCACTATTAGATTGGACTTATAGTGACCCACCTGTTCGCAGCCTCCCAAGAGCTGGGATTATAGGCATGCACCACTACAACCAGCCTCAATTGCCATCTCAGGTGCCCCAGGGGCAGGGCTGGCATGGCAGGCCCGGGCATCAAACTCCTGGCCCCTATGCCTGCTTGCAGGTGCTTTAATAGGCTGAGCTACTTTGCTGGCCCTTCACAAAATCACACCTTCTTAAATCACACAAGAAATCTCTGCACTTGCTCCCCTTGGGCCCACACATCACAGCATCCTGAAGGCCACTCTGAGTCCTCCGAAGTTCTTTAACGTTTGAATTGGCAATAACATAATCTCCATTCCTCTGAAGTTCTTTAACGTTTGAATTGGCAATAACATAATCTCCATTCCTCTGGGGCTGAGGAATGTGAGAGCTTACCAGAGTCTTCCAGACTGCCCAGAGTCTTCCAAATTTCTTTAATGGTACCAGGAAAGCTACCATTTTGACCTTAGTTCAATGCATGGTGCTAAAACTAGGTCCAGTTTTTTCAGCATGTGGAGAGTCAGTTTTTCCAACAGCATTTGTTAAAGAGGCTGTCTTTCTTCTAGTGAACATTTTTGGCTCCTTTATCAAAGATAAGATGGCTTTCTTTCTCTATTTATTTTTGTCCATACCATTCTGGTTTTATCACAGTAGCTTTATAGAATAATTTCAAGGGAGGGATTGCAATGCCTACTGCTTTCCTTTGTTGACTAGGATTGCATTGGCTATTCTAGGTCTTTTCTAGTTCCAAGGAAATTTTAGGAATGTTTTCTCTAGATATATGTTTGAGGTACATTGGTAGTATTTGGCTAGAGGTTGCATTAAATCTGTACAAAAGTTTTGAAAATATGGCCATTTGTACAATGTTGGATCTTCCCATCCAGGAGCAAGGAGTATCTATTTTTTATTTCTGTGGTACCGTTTGTTAAAGTTTGATTGTAGGTTACCATATCACTGCAATTGGAACCCCTCTGTAGAGTATGTTCCTTAGTTATCTCTCCTGTGGCAGTAGTACTTACTTTGTTTTGTCCCAGGTTTTGCTTTCTCTTTTGAGAGTATGATATTGGTTATCATTTGGCACTGTGCTTCATCTTTCCCTATGGGGCTTTCATTAGTTTGTTATCCATGTGCCTCCTGGTATTATTATCCAATGAAAAACATGTGGTGAAAGCAGATATGATATTCTCATTACAGTAGTGCCATTAGCAATACTAATAACAGCAAGTGACATTTAGAAATGAAAAAACTTTGGTAACTAGTGGCTTTCCATTTTTGACCATAGGCACAAACATTATAGGTATATAACAAAGCAAGTCATGAATTGGGAATTTGTATGTGAACTAGTTCCCCTGAGCTCTGTCTGGGCACCTCCTCTTCATGTTCATGGAGTCTCACAGGCACACTAGTTCACTTAAGTTCCCCCCTGCTGCCTTGAGGATCTTCCCGTAGGTGTGAGCCTAGTCTGGCCCTGCTGGACCTCGCAGTACACCTCAGTAGACTGTGAGAGTGCCCAGTTGCAGCCCTCATCCTCTCCCCGTAGAACTCCGCTGCCAAACTTGTTTGCCTGATCTCACATACCAGCCTATTTTCCCCTTTTAATAAACTTTCGAGAAGCGTTATTCATCCTCTGACCCATTTAAGCCAAAACAAAGATGAACAAATGCTTGATTGCTTTTCCTGTCTCCAAAGATGTGCTGGTAAAGCAGCTCCCCTGTGTGGCAGGATGTAGGGAGTAGAGAGGTACCTCCCCTCCTTTGTATTGCTTACTGGTTTGTATTGTGAAAATATTCCATGGTTAAATTCAAATCAACAATTTTAAGGGCTTACAAAATAGCTCAGCAGATTAAAATGCCTGCAAGTAGGCTCAGGGGCCAAGGGTTCAGTCCCTGGGCCTGCTGTACTGGTCCCACCTCTAGGGAGTGCTTAGATAACAATTGAGACTGGCCGTGGTGGCATGCACCTGTAATTGCAGCTCTGGGAGGCTGAAAACAGGTCGATCACTGTGAGTCCAATCTTGCAGTGAGACTCTGAGCCCTGTAGACCCTTCTCTAAGATTATTTTTTAAAATTAAAAAATTAATACCTGGCTTACAAAATAGTTTGTTATATAACAGTTTACATGGGGTCTAAGGGAGACACCTCAGCCTATGAATGCAGAAACTATATTTTGCAGTGCTATAGATTGTATTAGTGCTACTTTAGACTAACTGGTTTTATATTCACCCTACTTTGGAATTCTAGACCCAGTTTTTGTGAATTCAGGCTTTGAGGGAAATAAGCTTTCTAGCTAAATCCAATAATTTATGATTTATTAATAGTGCAAAGAGTTGCTGAAAATTAAATAAGGTAATAATTAAGTGCCTAATATAATTCCTGGAACATAATAAGTATTCAATAATTGGTAGCCATTGTAGACTAAATGTAGATTTAAGATATTAGAGTTTAGTTGTGGGGGAGTAATTGCTTTCTACGATAATTAAAATAGTTTGAAAATATTGTGAATTCTATGATGCCTTGAAAAATCATTTTATCCTAACCGTAGCAGTTTCTTTTATATTTAAGAAATATTTGCATAGTAAATCACTTATGCTGACAACAGTCAATATTTAGTTTTACTTATTTATTTACTTTTGTATTTACTTATTATGTATTTGGTACAGGGTCTCACTATGCAGGTTGGACTTACAGTGATCCTCCGGCTTTCAGCCTCTCCAGCTCTGGGATTACAGGCGTGCACCACCACACCCAGACTCTGTGGCTCAGTGTGCCTGAGGGCAACACCAGTATGGCATGAAGTACCAGGACCGAACCCAGTTCCTGCACTTTCCTAAGTGAGTATTTAGTCTGCTGAGCTATTTCACCAGCAGGTAATTCTTGTTTTTAAATAAAGCTTTAAATATGTTTGATAAATTAATGGCCTTGCAGTTGTCAAAGACCCTTAGTTTGGAATCATGTAACTGGGAATTTTCTTGGTGAAAGCTAGATGAAAGTGATCAGTCAGCAGTTACAGAAACTGGGGAGCAGAAGTCACTTGTGCTTTGATAAATAAAATTCTTCAATCCGAACATCCAGGCATCTTTGTAGACTTGATAACTGGTTTCAAAAAAAAAAAGCAAATTTTATGTATAGACCTGATTTCACTGTTTAAAGGTTGTATTAAGATTTCACAAATGAAAGTTGCCTTTTATTTTACACTGCCTTCTTATTTTGAAGGGAATATCAATACATTTTGACTCCATTTAAATATGTTTTTGGTAGATCTAGAACTTTTGAGTTGAGAAATTTACTAGTAGTTAAGTTAATGTTAGATATTTCAATCACAATAAAGGCTCCCTTACAGATTTCTATGTAGATCATGAATTTCAAACAGCTAAAATTTTATCCTTTTAATATTGAATATTTTATAAAGCATATTCACAGAGACAGCATGAGAATATTTCTAATGTTCTCTCTCTCTTTGTGTGTGTGTCTCTGTGTGTGTGTGTGTGTATGTGTGTGTATTGGTAGAAATAATAAGGTCACCTTTTTATGCTATTGTGTTAAACCTATTTTTTTAAAGAATTTTTTTTTCTTGTTTCAGAACTTTTGTTTATTTATTTATTTATTTATTTATTTATTTTTATGGCTGGCTCAGCCTGCCTTGAGGGCAGGGCTGGCGCAGCATGTGGTGCCCAGGATCGAACCGTGGTCCCTGCAGCTGCCCAAGCCTTCCTAAGCAGGCGCTTTAGACCACTGAGCCGTCCTGCCAGGCCCCCTGTGTTAAACCTATTGATGTACATCACTATATTGTTCTAATTTATACTTAACAAATAGCTCTGATTATATCTGAATGCCTATCAGGGATAATAGGATGGCAGATACAGTACTTCAAACAATATGGACACCATTCATAGATTTCTGTATTATTGGATAATCACTAACAAATGAAAATGGATAAGAGATTGCAAATGGGTAAGATATTGTCAAGACGTCATGTGAGCTGGCAAGAATAACAAGGCTAGCAGTTCTATAATCTTGGAGTGCATAAAATCTGGCAGAACAAATACTTTTCTTCCAGAATTTAACATGTATACTATTGCTGGATGCCTTAAACAACAGGGGAAAACACACCATTTGCTCTACTGGCCTTTTAGGACTTTCAGACTCATCAGTACTAACTGACGTGCAGGAAGCAAAAAACCAGTTTAACATGTTATTAGTTATCTCATGGTCATCTTACAGAGCCTGCTGTGAAGATACACTTTCAGCCAATGGGCAGGGAGTGGGCAGAATCTCCAGCAGGTCATGGCTTTCCTGTGGGTCAGTCTGGCCTATCCACTGTGTGGCCACCGAGGAGCCACAGGCTGCTACCATGCCTGGAAAACCCCAATTCCCTGGAAAGTAAGGTGCAGAACCTGAAAAGACTATATATCTGCATCGTTGTTCAGAGCTCCTGGAGTTCTTGTGAAGTGAATCTCCTGCCTGAGTAGGAAAAAAAAATAATAATAAGCAAGGAAAATCATTGAGAGATGATTTTCCAGTCTGTTCACTTTCTCAGTCTCTCCATTTGCCTCTGAATTAGGTTCTTTCTTTCCCTTTCTCTGTCCTTTTTTGTCTCTTTGTCTCCTATTCTTTGTCTTTTTTTCCTGAAAGGACCAGTATTAGTTTTGAAGGTACAAAAATAATATAGACACGGTAGCTCACAACAACAGAAATGTATTTATTCTTCATCATTCTGGAGCTGGAAGCCATGCTTTCTCCAAATGCCACGAGGCAAATGCTCTTCTCTGCCTGTTTCAGCGTCTGGTTGTCGGTCATAAGCATTTCTTAATTTAGGCCACACAGCTCTAATCTCTTCCTTTTATTCACACAGACATCTGTCTTCTTTTTGTATCCGGATCTTCACAAGAATTTCTCCTCTTCTGTGTGCATTGAAATTCACCTTTTATAAAGACATTAGAAATTATTGAATTAGGGACTAATTCAATGCAAATAATTATATAATAATTTCATTTTAACCTGATTAAATATACAGATACTCTGAAGATAGGTTCACATATGAAGGACACATGCTTCAGAGGTATAAGGTTCAACATATCTATTGGTGAATGTAATTCAATTGACTAAAGTACCTAAGAAGATGAATTCTACCTTCAGGGACATTATCTAAGGGGGTTAAGTCAATTATGGGAAAAGGCTATGAGTGCTCCAAAAAAGTTTCAAACAAAAAATAACTCATGACTCATTCACTCTTCTATCCATTTGATGAGATGTCTTATGAATCTAATACGTACCACACAAGTCCTCGACTTGCCTCTGTAGTATCGAACAATACAGGACATTATCTACCATCCCGAAACTTGGTGTTTTGTAGATGCAGAATATTTAATGAGTTATAGTTTAATTAAATCTGGTGAAGGAAGAGCTTGAAATTTTGTAAGAGCACACAGTGAGAGGATTTGGGAGAACAATGGTAGTCAGAGAAATTACTGAAAAAAGAAAAGAATGGTAGCAATCAAAGTAACAACAGCAAAAATAAGTATGCCAACATCTATTGATCATAAACCGTACCCTATGCACCCTTGTAACTGTCTTACTTATATTGGCTCTATCTTTCCTTCCACTTTGTAGATGAGAAAACTGAGGGCAGGACTCTGAAGCAGGTTTGTTCCTCTGTGCCTGGGCTAAGCATGCAGAATATGGGGAAAACAAGTGGGAGAGGAGCCAGGTTCTAGAAAGTCCTTTGGGCCAGGATAAGACATATTTCTTTATCATAAAATTAATGTGAGGCTTTTGATGAGCTTATTTGACATGCTTAAAGAAGCTTATGTTTTGAAAGGAATCACTCGCAATGTTGAGAAAAGATTAGAAGGTAAAAAAGATCTTAGTGTCTTGGACAAATATTGCGACAGTGGAGATGGACAGAGATGAACATATTTGTGAATACATGGAGGTAGTATTGAGAACACAGGGCCCAGACAGCACACCGATATCATAAGCTACGTAGTTAGTGATATCATTTCCTATAAAAAAGCATTATTAAATGAAAAGCAGAATTTATTTTTTAAATTAATTTTAATGAGAAAGAAACAGCAATGACAGAATTTCAAAACAGATTAGTAGGACAATTATAATAATTAGTGCATTGCATATTGTTGTCTTTGTAGTAGTTATTCAGAGGATAAGGTGCAAACATGATATCTTGTCTAAATACTATTAGTATAAATATTTATTCTCACTGAAGTAAGGGAAAGTAGCTATATATCTATCCTATTATATATATATATATATATATATATATATATATTTTTTTTTTTTCTACTACAAAATGGTCCATTGATATTCCCCCTCTTTTGTTTTGGTTTGTCAGAGGTGGGTGTTCCATTTGGTGGAAGATAGTGGCTTTGGTGTGTACATATTGCTTGAGGCCTATGTGCATTGATACCTGCAGTGTGAAACAGAGTTCTGCAGCACACAGTGTAACTTCAGAACTGTCATTTCTGGGCCAACCAGACAGCCTAGTGGACTAAAGGACCTAAGGACCTGCTTAAGCAAACACAGGAGCCTGGGGGTTCAATCCCCACTGCTATGCAGGCCCCACCCACAGGGCATGCTGAGGCACTGAGACTGAGCATGGTGGTGTGTACCTGTAATCTCAGTGCTTGGAAGGCTGAAAAACAGGAAGGATCACTACAAGTCTGATCTGTGTAGTGAGACCCTGTAGACTCTGTGCTAAACACATTCTAAAAAGAACTTCAAGGTCTAAGGACATGGTAAAAGTGATATCATTTGAAACTCTGAGAGTAGATGAATTTGACCAGATGTAGAGAGAAGTGTGGAGAAGATAAGGACTTTGACGTGAGTTCCAAAAATGATATCCAGTATTTAATGACAAGGCATAAAAAAGAAGCAAGATTGGGAGGTATCTGAAAATCAGGGGGAAATAATTCAGAAGAGAATTATGTGGCAAAAGCCAAAGGAAGGGAGAAATTTAAGGTACTATGTGTGTCAAATACTTCTGAATAAGAGGACAAATCAAGTGCTCAGTAGACTCAGTAACATAGAAGTCTTTGTTGAACATGTTAAAAATAACTTTAGTGCTGTAGAAAGGACACTAACACATAGGCATGCATGACCTGATAAAGTGAAAGGTAAGAAGTTTGCATCTTCTTAAAGAGAGGAGGTTTGGCTCTGAATGAGAAACGACAGGGTTTGAGCTGAACAGTCATGGGAGCACATATCTGTGCACGTGTTTTACATTGATATTTTAGTTTAGCTTAAGCATGAATCCTCATAGAGAGATTAAAAAGGGGGCAGAGAGCATGAGAGTACGAGAGCAAAATGGAATAAAGAGAAATGGATAATGCACAGTTCTAGGGAAATGGGGTTCCCAGCAGGGGCTGGAGTTCATTCCAAGCCAGGAGAAGAGAAAGGGTACAGAAATAGATGTGGTAGCATGCAACTTATGTTTTATGCTTCTCATTCTTCTGTGAAATAGGAATTGAGATGCTTGAAGTGAAAGACATAGAAAGTCTGCTTTCTATTGTCTGTCTTCTTTCAGACAGTTTCTCCTTTGTTTCTCTTGCCAGAGATACTTCCTTATGTAGGAAGAGTCCATCAAAAGATTAGGACTTGTTTCTAACAATATTACAAAATAGTTTATTTAAAAATTTGTGAAAATGTTTCCGTGTGCTGAACTAACATTGGCCTGGGAGGTAATATTGCCCTCCTATGTGCCCAGTGGCGGGAGCCAGTTCTCAGAACCTTTGCCGTTATTGAATGAAAGTTTTATCCCTAATCTGGTACCATTTTTTATCATATTTTATCAACATTGATCAATTAAGTTTAAAACTCAGTTTTCAATGTAATAGTATATATAAGATTATTTGAGCACTTGCTTAGGCAAAGCACAGGGACTGGGGTCCCTGCCATACAGGCCCAGCTCCAGGAGTACCCTGAGACGGTGATTGAGACTGGACATAGTGATGTGTGCCTATGCTCCCAGCACTTGGGAGGCTGAAAACAGGAGGATCACTGTGAATCCAGTCTGTGTAGTGAGACCCTGCAGCCCCTGTACTAAATACCTTAAAAGAACAAATAAGTATACTTGTATTATTGTATTAATCCACATTTTAAGGTTATATTTAAACTTCTTCTAAATCTTTTGTTTTGAAATTAAAGGAAGCATACTTTTTTT
>PVJA010048056.1:0-14367 GCA_004027025.1 Myocastor coypus | reverse complement strand
ATCATTTCCGGCATCGTGGGGGAAATGTCTCAGTTCCATCCATGTTAAAGGAACTTCAGGGAGGTTGCAAGCCAAGCTTGCTTCATACACATGACCTTGGCTGGTGTTTCTACTAGAAGCACTTTTATTACATGGTGGTGGTCACGGTCATCAGGCAGCCTTCAATGCTGCTTCAGGAGCACTTTCCCAGTGTCAGCCACTGACTGCGCTGGACTCCCCTCTGTGGGAGGAACAGCATATGGTTTTCCTGTCAGAGCCAAACTCAGCTGCCCCCTGGAGTTTGTCACCATGCTTCTCAGTCTGGTGCCAGAGTGTGGCCTCTTCTTTTGCCTACTTTTGAGCTCCAGAGTGGACCACTTTACCTTACATGTGAGTCATCACTAAAATTTATACAGAAATAGAACATCAAAGATATTTACAAATTACCTGTGAATTAGAGACCTTAGGTATCCTAGAGGCCAATGTGCTGCACTGAGGCAAATAAATAAAACAAGCCTCGTTTTCCTCCATAAGCGGGCTCAGTTGCAGAGGTACAGACTTGACCAGAGTCTTGATCATCACTTCTTGCTTCTAAAGACCATGCCTTGAGCCTGTCAGAACCAGAGTCAGCTCCTCTGCAGGAGCAACCTGAGCTAGCAAGAATGAAACTGCTTCTGACATACCAGGAAAGGACCTTGAGGCTGCTCTGAGCCCATGCCTTCAGGTAGGCCATGACCTGTGTTGGCCTTCTCTGGTCCTACATGACCAGAAGACCTAGATCAGTGCTGGGTAGCTTTGACCTGGAATTTTTCTCACTACTCTGGGAATTTCCCAGAAAAAAAAAAAAAAAAAAAAGTTTGTCTGAGAAACTCTTTGTCCTTCCACAAACTTCTTCCAGCACAGTGAGCCTGTCTGTGGAAAAAAAAAAAAAAAAAAAAAAAAAGTAGACCAATGAAGGATGATGTCACAGTGCCAGGGTCAAGCTGTTTTTCTTCAAGACTAATCAGACTGTACTGTCATCGTCCTGACTGAAATTCAGGAAAAGAAACAGAAAATAGACAGCTGTTGTACTTGTTGGTAAAGGAAAGAGGAATAGAATTCCAGACATCTGAAAGCCCCTGGACTTGATCTTTATGTTTAGAAACAATGGCAAAAGAATTCCCTTTCAAAGTACAGAGACAACAAGCTAAACAATAAATAATTAGCTGATCTGAGCTTTGTCTCCATTCCCACTCTCGACTCTTGGCTTTTCTAACATGTCATGCAGAAAATCAGTGGAAATAAGCTACCCAAATCTGCACACACTGCACTCAAAGCGGACTGAATAACTAGAGGCGATCACATTTCAGTCATTTCTTGGGTTATTATTAAACATCATAAAACATTAACTACTATGCTACAGACTAGATAACTAGCCTCACTCCCAAGAAAGGATCAAGGTGAATAAATAGTGGTCCTGTTTCTCCCCTTTCTTTTCCATAACCCGGCTAGCACTGGCCCAGGAGTTAAAGGACTGATCAGTAGCTATAGCAGCTCTCAAGATACAGCAGAGACCAAGGTTGCATTAGAAAACAATTGCTCATAGGACAAAAGGATACCTCCCTAACAGCCGGGTTCCAAAGAATCAAGCAGCACTGAAGTTCCTAACTACAGTTCTAAACAAGTAGACTCGGGTCAGTGTGAGAAGAGCAAGATAGGCCAGGAAAGAGCATCACAGGTAAGCAGTGAGCTTTGGGCAAAAAGCATGAGTGATGTCGTAACTCAGGACTTAAAAAGTCAGGTTTCTCAAATGTCCCCTTCCTGCAGCCATTGTTCTTTGTTCTGATACCGATTAAAGCAGTAACTTCTGTCCTCACAAGTAAAATTTTATAACCTACTATTCCCATAACAACCCCTTATGACCAAATAGGACCAACATGATACAAGACTGTCACAGCTTGACAAACTGCTTTTATTTTCCTTCCATCCATCCCACAAATTTCACCAAAGACCAACCTCCACTGCCCCAACCAAATGCATAAAAGCTGGAGCCCGTCTTCTGACCAACACTCAGCTATCTTGACAGGAGTCTGGCTGAGCCAGGTATGCACCTAAAAAAACCTTCTGCTCTTCCCCAGTGGTCTTTCTGATCTCTTGGATTTCTGCAATAATCCTAGTACACATGTCATTCCTGAACTAATAATGCAGTTGAACTGTAGTTCTGGTTCAAAGGACAGAGCATGGCTCCCTTTACCTTGTCTCTATCAGCTCTTCTAAGTAAACAAGTCTTGACAGAACTGTCCTTTGAAATACAAGTTGTAGACTCCTCCCCATAAATGTTAGATATTTTCTATTTGGCCTCTCTTCTCATCTATTCATTTTCTACACTGCCTTCCTAGGCCACTTCTGTGGTTTTAAATAACTCTCAAATGTCAAACTTCTAGGGTCAACTCCAGAGTCACTTGTCCCATAGCTCCCTGTCCATCTACTTAAATGTCAGTGGGCACCATAAGCAATAAATACACAAATAAAACTTTGATTCTATCTCCTCCCCAACTCAGTAAGTGATGCGATTGCATAGTCAGATCTCATGCCCCAAATCCAAATCATCACCTTCTTTGCTTGAACTAATAAGCAGTTTTTCTACATTCACTCTTGCTCCACACCGTTCATCCAGTTAACATCAAATAGTGAATGACCGTGGCCCAGCGGGATGGCTCAGTGGTCTAACGCGCCTGCTTGGGGAAGCTTGGGCAGCTTCAGGGACCACGGTTCGATCCCCGGCACCACATGCTGCGCCAGCCCTGCCCTCGGGGCGGGCTGAGCCAGCCATAAAAAATGAGTGAATAAACAAACAAAGGTTCTGAAACAAGAAAAAATAAAAATAAGAATAAAATTAAAAAAAAATAGTGAATGACCATCTCATTCTCTTTTAGCGAGTTTCCCTTGAATCTAGAAAAGTTCAGTCTTCTTCCTATGACCTGGGTCCATGACCTTGGTTCTGCTCATGTCCTGAGCCTCATCTCCTACCTACATCAACTTGTGATTTATTACAGCTGTTCCAGAAAATAAATACAGACCGTTAAGATGAAAGTGTTTTTCACAGAGGTGTGTGTGTGGGAGAGAGAGAGAGAGAGAGATTTCACAGTCTGTCCCCTGAAGCCAAGTCAGAGCAGTGCGCCCAGGAAGAGGACTGGCCTATCTGCTGCCTGCACCCCACCCTAGATGCCTACACTATGGCTTAGTTCTCGCTAATTCATCATAGACGGTGCAGTTTGTCTCAACTAATTATCTGCTCACTTTTCTCAAATAATTAGTGTGGTTGATTTGCCCTGGCGGGAGCAACTATCAAAACAAATTCAACCTCTATAGACACAGCTCCTTGAACACTTGACTTTCAACACCAGGAAACATCGAGTCACTCAGTTGTACCTTTCTGCACCCTATACAGAGACAAGTCTCTAAAAAGTAAACCCAGTGTCACTGGTGACAGATGCTACTGGAGAAAACTAGCTTCCTCGGTAGCTCTTCATGGCCCCTAAATTTCTCCCACCAGTTCTGTCTTGATATGTAAGCATCACAAAACACACAGGTCTCTCATACAATTAAGCTATCATCAGCCATCAACACCTCAGCTCCGTGGGAAACAGCTCTCTGGTAATTTATTGTGGAATGAGAGAGAAAATCATATAGCCTAAGCAAGACTCAAAAAGGAATGATTTGAGAGTCCTAGGAACTTGGGAATATGAGCAAGGACTTAAGCATGAGGTTAAACATAGTTGATGACCAATAAGACTAAGTCATGCTTATATCCATCTCCTTTTTATGTTGGTTGTTCAAGGACCACAACTGACTACTTACTGAATTCTCTAGAGCTTCCTACAAGGGCCAAAGTACTCCATTAGGTGAGTACCAGGCCTAAAAAGATGAATAGATTCATCTTCTCGGAACAGAAGGCAGATGTGGGCTGGGGGTGTGTGTGGCTTAGATCTAAAAGGCCCCCAAAACTTCATGTGTCTGGAAGGTGACTGGATTATGGGATATTGTTGCTGAGTTGCCTTTAGGAGGTAGAATTTTGTTGAAGGAGTCAGGTCTCTCTGGACAGAACCCAGAAGGGCAGATTACTTCTCCCGGATCTGCCCTTGCCTCTGCTTCCTGCTTACCTTGCTGTGAGCTGCTTTCCTGCCTGTGGGCCTTTCTGTCATAGCATCTGGACTTGCAGGCCAGCTGATCACGGACTGAAACATGAGCCCAAATAGATCTCTCTTCCTGCCAGCGATAGGTGTTTGGTGCTGCGTTTCAGCAAGGAAAAATACGACTAATGGAGGAGGCATATGGTCTTCTGAGGAGAGCAAAGATAGTGAAAGAAGACACGATGTCCCTCAGCAGCTGAATGATGACACCAGAAGTACAGAAAAATTTTAGCATTGAGCACCCCATAAAGTTTGGCTGAGAGGAAGCCATGAACTCTAACAGGAGACTAAAGCGTCCACAGGAAATCTGGCTGCCCAGAGATCCATACATAAGTATGATATTCAGCAGAGGCAGAAAAAGTGGCTCCTTTCTCCATCCCAGGCCCATCTGCATGTGCCCCTTCCAGTCCTGGGCACGGAAGCATCTGGTTCTTGGAGAAACGGCAAGGGCTTCATGGACAGGGGATGGGTAGAATGTTTTGTATCATGTGGTTGTGGACAGTTACACATCCCTTATCAGCACATCACACAGTGATGAAACCTCTTTGAGTTTAGGGAACACATGGGCAGTGGATCCATTATAAAACCAACGTTGAGGGCCGGTGAGATAGCTGAGTGTTCTAAAATGCCTGCTTAGGCAAGCTTAGGCAACCACAGGGACTGCGGTTCAATCCCTGGCACCACATGCTGCGCCAGCCCCACCCCCACGGCAGGGTGAGCTGGCCATAATATAAATAAATAAATAAATAAATAAGTTTTTAAAATATTGAGTTGTACTTTTTTAAAAATGAAATGAAATGAAATGAAATCAACGTTGAGGAGAGGCTGGATACCATGGATTTCAGAGGAGATCTGAATGTTCTTGTTATTTGTGCACTGATCCAAACCAACATTTTCTATGGGAAACCTGGCCTACTCCACCCAAACTCCAAACCTCCCCACATCCTGCACACAGGGTCAACATGAGAGAGTCCAGATGGAGAAATGATTGCTGGGATTTTTTTTTTTTCATTACAGGAAGAAAGAAAATGGCCAGTGAGACAATGACTTGATTAATTCAGTCGCCTTCAGATTGTATATTTTTCTCATCTTTCATTATTTAAGAATAAAAATTGCTTTTAGGAACTTGGCTAACTAGTAAACTTTTCAGTTCCTGTTTATAGCAGTGGGTATTCTATCCTCTCAGCTCTCTCATTCAATCTCAGATTTAAAAAAAAATGTATTAAGAAAGTAAAGCAAAGTTCAGGAGTGGGAAAACGTTGACATAAAAACTGCAGTGACAGCAGCTGGCCCCAGGAAGTAGTGAGTGACAAAACTGCAGGCGGAAGAGCTGAGTTCAATAAGATGCATTAACGAGTGGAGCTGAGCCAGCTATGTAACAGGAGGAACAGGGAGAAAGCGGGAATTAATTAAAATGAATCCCTCTTCAAACACCAGGAGCTGGAGACAATGCTCGGGTTATTCAGAGGGTAACACGCGATACTGCAGGGTCTTCCAGAGCTTCACACTCACCGTGGAAGCCACAGGAACCTCTGCCGAGCATACAGAAAGTCAGAGAACTGACATATGAGGCTCCTGGAAATGCATTTGTGGACACAGGTGGCGGGTTTGCTTTGTGGCTCAGTATGGAGTAAACCCATGTTTGTATGAATCCCTCGCTGGCCTCTGTTCCCTGCTGCTATTCCTCTTGGCAGAGTATGATCATGCTGACCGAGCCAAGTGTGGGCAATGAGTCCTGCAGTGCTTTCTATGGCTTTAACTGCAGTGAGGGGTTGGAAAGACAGAAGACAAACACATATGGTGATATTGGAGAGCGGAACAAACATGAGGGCCAGGCAAGGAATGGCAGGGAGCTGAGAAAGGGCGGGAATGACTCCATCTTTGCTGTTGGTCACTCCTCTCAGATGGTGAGCAGACCTAAAGAAACTACTCTGGAGTGGAAGCCTAATAATAACAATAATAATAATAATAATAATAATAATAATATAATAATAATAATAATAATAATAATAAATTTCAGTAATGCTGAAAATGAAGAAAACCATTCCGAGCAAAGCTAACACAACCAAGAAGTGGCCAAATGCTGCTCACTAGAATCTATTTTATTGGCAGAAAAGCAAGTCAAATGCTTGCTGTGAAGTTGAGGCTTCCTTAGGCTCCTGTTTAATGTTAGATTTTTTTTTTTTTAGTCAAAATTGTTTTTTAATTATATGACATTAGAGAGTTTTTGGAGTCCACATTCTCAAATATATCAAGAAATATATTTTTGTTTTAAATGTGTCACATGTAACACTCAAATACATTTCTCCCTATAATAACATAACTTTGTATTTCCTATAGGGTACCTTTATCAATTTTTTTTAATTTTTTTTTTTGTTTTTTTTTTTGTGTTTTTGAGACAGGGTCTCGCTATGCAGTTGAGGCTGGTCCTGCGCTCACTTTTGTAGCCCAGGCTGGTCTCGAACTCGCACCAATCCTCCTGCCTCAGCCTCCCAAGTGCTGGGATTACAGGCGTGAGCCACCACGCCCGGCTAACAATTTTTTTTAATTTTTAATTACTTAAAAGTAATTTAGTAATAAGAAAAGTAATAAGAATTTAATAATAATTAAAAGTAATAAGAAATGTCAATATGATAGCTTCACAGAACATTACTAGTACATTCGAATTAACATCTCAAGAAGAATCTGAATGACTTCCAGAATAGCCTCCTAGGCTTTTTTTCCAGACAGCTATGGAACAGATGATTTTCAATCTGTCACTTTCTTGGCTTTTGGGCACGCGGCTGCTGATTGTCCTATGGCTCTCAGGGCAGGAGCACTGGAGCTAGGCACTTCTGGCCCACAACGATCATGCTCTGCTGGAACTTCAACACCACGCTTGCACTTGCAGCCCTGGCAATCAGTGCTCTTCCGGGAGAAGCTTTCCTCTGGACACCTCCTTTGAAGTTTCTTAACTTTATCCTGGATTATTCTGTTCATCATTTTCTTTGCCTTTGTGACTTCAAAACAATCAAAATCTACCACCTGGGCTTTTCTAGCTCTACCTTCAATCTTCTTGGCCTATGTTGTGGCTGCCTGTTTTATACTGTTATCTGCTTTCTGCCAGGCTGTTCAGACAGACTTTCTGATGAGCACTGTGTTGGATTTGACAATGGGGCCAGTAAGCTGCATGCATTTGGAAGGCATGGTCTGTGCTCTTCTTCAAAGGGAAAGTCCAACATCCAAAGTCCTGCTCTGATAAGTAACATCCACAATCATGGCCAGGTTTCCAGTCTGAGGCCCCAGAACGACCTAAGCCACACTGTTGACTTCCACAAAGTTCCAGAACACCAGGCTACCTGCATTCAGCAAGAGATAGAAATGATTTTTGTTTTAAAAGAATCATGTGCTTTGCTGAGTTGTTGGTTTCTGAAGGACACAGAGTGAAAAAGAAACTCAGCTGTAACTCTGGTTGGGTTTTGTGATCTTGCCTCTGATGAGAGAGATGAAACCCAGGCCTCCTGGATGCAGCAGAAGGCGAAATGGGCTGAAGGAGAAAGCATAGAATGTCTTTTTAGAAAATAATGTCTAGGCAAATGATCCCTATGACCAAAACCTGACCTGGAGTTGCCCTTCAGCTTTGGGCTACGGTTGAGTTGGCCTTGAGGATGTGGTATAAAATATTAGGACTCCTTGCTCCTCCAGTTTTGAACTCAGAATGCTCCTTTGAGGACATTTTCATATGATTAAATCAAAAACATTTATTGCATATTTCCTCAATCAGTTATTTTTTCAAATTTTATTTATTTATTAGCCCACATTTGTTCAATATGGAGGAGGTATGTGCCTTCCCAAGAACTCTGGGCAGTGATGGCCTTGTGTTCCCGAGCTGGGCCCCAACTCCACAAAGCTCTATTCCTCGCTTTTCCCCTGCTCTTATCCTTTGCCTGGGCTCAGACCCTCATTTTCTCTTGCTCAATTGACATATGACAGCAGCTGCCAGGACCCAGGGCTTTTCAGGGCAACACAACCAGCATATTTACAATGCAAATCGTGCCACCTTTCTCCCACCTGCTATACCTCTGACTCTCCCCTCTGCACAAGAAGACGTCTGAGTACCTGCACAAAACCCTACCTGTTTTTTTCATTTTCCCATCTTCCTGTCCACTACCTTGTGCATGAGAATACACCCTGCCATGTACTAAGTAAGCTTCTGCTCATCTGCCTGACTTGGCTTTTGTGTCACCTGTTGGAAGACTTCAATGTCCTTCCCGCTCTACCTCAACTGGCTACCTCCTCCTCATCCCAAAGTTCTAGCCAAGGAGTCTCTTCTTTGCCCAAAGTCCCCTTCTGTTTCTAAAATACTCCATGATGGGTAGCATTACTGCTGGCTTGCATGAGACCTACTAACAAGGGATCTTGCCTCGTCACAGATCTCTGAGACCTGGGAATGGATATTGCTCACCACAATCCCTTCACCAAAAATAATGCTTCTCAACTAGGGATGACTTTACCCCCAGGAGACATTTGCAATCCCCTACAGACAATTTGGGGTTGTCATGCCTGGGTGAGTTTGTGCTAACACTGAAGAAGTAGAGGCCAGGAAAGCTGCTATAAATCCTCCCATACACAGGGTTAGCTGGCCCGAGGGTAGAAATCTTGACTTAGAACAAGGAATCTGTTCCTAGTGCTGCTGACTAAATGTAAAAGAAATGAGTGTATTTCACAGAATTAAGTAAGGACCCTGTGACAGTCACTAGATCCTGGGAAGGATGTCACCCTTCTTTAGGGCGATACAAGTGTGAGTCTGATCTCTTCCTGTGAACTGAAGGTTTGGCTCCTGTTAAAGAGGTATGACAAGTATTACCTGCCCAAATACTGTGACATTTGGGAGCAGTTCTCTGTATAGACTAAGAATTCCTAAACTGGAATAAAATCATGTTGAAAATTGGGGCCTGGCAGGATGGCTCAGTGGTCTAAAAGCCCCTGCTTGGGAAAGCTTGGGTGGCTTCAGGGACCGCGGTTCGATCCCCGGCACCACATGCTGCGCCAGACCTGCCCTCACGGCGGTCTGAGCCAGCCATAGAAATGAGTGAATAAACAAACAAAGGTTCTGAAACAAGAAAAATAAATAAATAAATAAAATTTAAAAAAAACAAAAAAATCATGTTGAAAATAAAGGAACTTTAGAAACCATCCGACTGAACATGCTGAGTTTTGAAATACACACTCCAGGTCCTGCTCGACAGTGACTTGCTCAAGGATACTTAGATAGAAATGATAGAATCTGGGGACCAGCAGAAATAAGTTAGTTTGTGTTGAGAGGTCACCAAAAGTGAATGCAAAATATCAGCGTTATTTCTGGGATCCTACATGAAGCTGTGGCAGGACTGGGGAGAAAGTGACGTGTCCTAGCATTGCCCTTTTGAACGACAAAGAGAAAAGGAAATATAGATGCTGGGAGATAAACTTCATTATATGTGTAATTTTCCTCAATTTCTACACAGTTCTTCACATCTCAGAGGACCTGATTGCTGATCACAGTGCTATAATGTGATAGCCCTAGGACTAAGGACTGTACTGTCACACTTAAGATCACATGCAAGCTTTCTACCTTACTACCAAATCTTTCTACCTCGACATCTGGTCAAGAACCATTTTATGTTTCAGATCCACCCATCAGTATGCTTTAAGACTTCTACTTTATTCCAAGATGCAGGCAAGTTTGAGAACCACAGATTCAGAAAATACTCCCAGCCTCTCTCAGAATTTACCCATAGCTTCTCTTTTCCTTCCTGGTTCCAAAAGCTTGAGCTTGCAGCATGGGCATCAGTTGAGACTGGTACAGGGCAAAAGGTCAAGCAAGACTGAACCTGGTTCTCATCCCTGCCAAATTCCCAGGCGTCATGTCATTTACTCAGCACTGTGGGAGTAAAGAGAGCAATGGAGATATCGCTAGACCTTTGAGGAAGATTCTTGGCCTACAGTCAAGTTTGGTTTTGTCTCAGTTCTTCCCTGAGGTTTCTAAATATTGTTCCAATATGGGAATTTTAGTTTACTCTTTTCCAAGTTTTTATTTTATGTAGTATGCATGGGTTAAAGAAGCAATCGAAAGCTGGAATCCATTGTCTTCTAATTAGCTGATGTCTCCATGGCTGAGATTATTTGTTAGTTACTGTGCCAGCAGAGCCCTGGAAATTTTAATAACTGTCAACAGTCCTCAAGCCTGTTTTCATAACTGATAATGATTGTTAATATGTCACCACTGTAGTAAGAGATTCATTAAAGACTCTTGCTCTATGTCTACCAAACGTCATTTGGTATTGACTCTCAAATTTCCCTTTGGATGCATTATGAGACCAAATGCGCTCTCTGTTGTGATTGGATCATGAAGGCTCTGCCTTTATGAATGAAGTATTTTTTTTTTGGAGGGGGAGACCAGGATTCGAACTCACAACTTTGTACTTGCCAGGCAGGCACTTGTGCAACTGAGCTATCTTCCTGGCCCCTCTGCCTTTATGAATGAATTAAGGCTGTTAGCTGTGGGATGGAATTGTAACAAAAGGTCAAGTTCCACCCTCACCTCTTTGACCTTCCACCTTTGTGGCAGATGATATAACATGAAGACCTTACCAGATATAAGCCTCTCAATCTTGGACTTCCTGGCCCTCAGAAAAATCACAAGAAATGTTGAGTCGGACTCTGTGACTAAAGGCAAAAGAGTAACATGAGACAGACATGGTTTTTCTGAGGCTTTTGGTCACATGTGTAGTTGTGTGAAAGCCAGGGCCACTTGTCCTCCCTCCTTGTCCACTCCAGCCCTATCTTGTGCAGTGTCCTTGAGGTCATTCTGCCTTCTGAGAGTAAAACAGTCTGGAGTGCTAGAACTCTGACTCCTAACTTTGTTTGTTTTGTTTTTTTTTTCCAGCACACACATACACACACACAATTTCCTCTAAGGTGCACCATTTTCATTGGGCTGGTGGACTTCAATGTCAAGCTCAAAGTCATCAGTTCATTGTCCCCTTTCTTATTGGTCAGTAGTTCTTTGCTTCCCCATTGCTTCAATTAAGGCCAGCTCTAGCCATCAGACTATTTAATATATCTGCAAATGCTTTTCCCTCTTTACTGTACATTTATAGGCATGACAGGGTGGGGTGCAGAGCTCAACTGCCTGGTATCCAGCCAACAGCATCTATGCCCCAAGTCAAAAATGCCCTCCAGTAGCTCTTACAGCAAGTGGGATTAAGCTCTTTGCCTCTGAGATCCTACAGTCTTCAGATGACCAAAGAGGTGTCACAATATCATTATCCCCACTAAGAGAGGGTGGAATGTGCTCAAACTGACATCACTAAGAAGTGTGAAGATGTAAGTTCAGGTGGTGTCCTGTTGTAGCAGCTGCTACTGCTGTCACTGCCCTGAACACAGAGATTGTCTTTGCTACTTTTCTGCGTTGAGGCACATTTTCCAACATCAGTCCATTCACCTCATCCCTATTATAGTCCTGGTTTCTTTTTCCCTAAGATAAGAAAGGCCTTTGCCGATCCAATTCACAATTTTTAAATTAGGTCCCAAACATGTTATTTTGGGGGGCTTCAATCTTTTTACAGTGTTTAGATATCATGAACAAATGTTCAGCTTCCAGATGCCTCACAGTTGCCTCCTTTTTACCTCTCTTCCTTTTCATGAGCTTATATTCCTAACCATAAACTTCAAAAAGGCCTCAGGGCTGGCAAGATGGCTCAGAGGACTAAGCACTTGCTTAGGCAAGAGCAGGGACTAGGGTTCAATTCCTAACATAGCATGCCATGTATGCCCCACGCCTAGGCACGCTGAGCCAGAGATGGAGTCCTGGCATGGTGGCACATGTTGTAATCCCAGGATCAGGGAGGCCGAAAACAGGAGGACCAGTATGAGTCCAAGTGGTATAGTGAGACCCTGCACACATGCACATGCACGAACACACACACACACATACACACACACGTCATCAAAGGTTGGTAAGAAGACCTTTTTGGTGCCAAGAATATTAAAAATGATAGGCCTGCTAAATGCTTTGAATTACTGCGGGTTCTCCAGAGAAACAGGGCCAATAGAATATACTTCATTATATGTAAGTGGAGGTGAATGGCGAGCACGCATTCACATGATTTAAAAGGCAAGAAGTCCTGCAGCGTGCCATCTGCAGGCTGGAAGCCTAGAGAGGCGGACCTGAGTCTGAGTCTGAAAACCTGAGGACTGGAATGTGAAACACTGGGTAAGTCCGAGTTCGGAAGTCCCAAAAGGCTTTGCTTTGACATCTGTGACCAGGAGCCAGGAGCAAGGGAATGTCCTACTCAAACAGAAAGAGGAAAGTTATCTTCTTCTATGTCTCTCTTTTTCTGTCTCTGTCTCTCTGTCTCTCTGTCTGTCTCTGTCTCTGTCTTTCTCTCTGTCTCGTCTCTCTCTGCCTTTCTTTGTCTTTGTCTCTGTCTCTGTCTCTGTCTCTGTCTCTCTCTCTCTCTCTCTCTCTCTCTCTCTCTCTCTCTCTCTCTCTCGGCTCTTGGTGAACTGCATCATCTTTCCTACTCAGTGTGCTGGCTCAAATGCTAATCTCATCCAGAAACATCTTCCTAGACAAACCCACAAGTATTTTTTATCCGCTTCCCAGGCATCCCTCCACCTGTTTAAGCTGGCACATCAAATTTACTATCATACTTCTTTCATTTGTTCTGTCCCACCTCAAAATGAGTTACTTGAGGACACATTCTTCCTAGACTAGCCATCTGTGTGATTTGGCTTTCTGTTGCTGTAATAAAATACCTGAGATAATCAACTTATAAAGGGAACAGGTTATTTTCGCTCAATTCTGGGGTTTTCATCCATGACACGCTGACCCTATTGATTTGGGGGTTGTGATAGGACAGCAGATCATGGCAGGAACATGTGACCACAAAATCACTCACTTTATAGCTGGGAAGCAGAAGAGACACAAAGGAAGGGGCCAAGGTCATACGGTCTCTCTCAAGGATGTACCTCCACTGACCTAAAAACTTCTCACTCTTTTAAGTTTCCATAACCTACCAGTAGCACCTCCCTGGACACCCAGCCTACAAAACATGGATGTTAGGAGAATATTCAGATCCAAATTAGAGCATTGCCTGAATGTTTTCATTAGCATTTGAAATAAAGAACTGTTTTATATATTCCCAGCCTCTGAACACTTTTTACCCACTTTTAATCTATAAATCTATGACTTGTAAGATGTGACCCAGACAGGACACTCAGAATGTTGCCTTCCCTGTGACAAGGAATTGACTTAAAATCTGAGTAGGCACCAAACGAAGTCCAGCCAAATTAATTAGCGCACTTGAGGACATGGATAAGATCCAGACTGCTTGTTTCTGGTCTTGTGAGATTGTTGGCAGCCACCTGGCAAGAAGGAAGGAAAATTTTGTGGGTGCTGGGAAGGAGGCACAGGGAAGAAAGCAGAGCCAGAAGCTGAGAGACACCGGTTCTTTAGGACATCATGTGAGACTTGTGATCCAGCTATGACGAGAGTGTGCTGGTGGACTTTTGAGCTACATGAGAAAATATGACGCCGTTTGAGCTGATTTTCCGTCCCTTGAATAGAAACGATCCTAACTCACACAAGATTATTTCCATGAACATTGGACAGTTTTTCATGCAAAAAGGATTGCCCAAATGGTGTGGGTGAGACTGATGCAGAAACAGTTCTTGGTTGATATATATTCTCTGCTCACGGTCTTGTCTATTCACCAGAAATGACTTTGCAAATAGTAAGCTACTCGGCTTGTAGTAAGATAAATATAAATTAGTGAGAATTGACCTTCCAATATGAAAGCAAGTGAAGAGGGACCAACGTTGTATGAGACCCAGAGTGCCGGTTCCTGGCTGTTCTAGAATGGACCCTGAAGAGGAGGCTGGGCTCGGGGAAGAGAGAAGAAATTGATAGTTATTTAAAATGAACAGCTTAATTTTGCCTCAGGTCATGTTTCCATTAATTGGCTTTTGAATTTGAATCAAGAAAAGCAGGATTTAAAAACCTAACAAAAACAGAACCCACAGAAAGAAGAAAAATATTTCATAATAACCCAAGTGAAAGTAATGACATGAGCTAATCCAATTTGAAGTATAAACAGTGAAATTACTCCCTGGAATGGAAGTGAGTCACTTTACTTCAGAACTAAATACATGAAGTGGAGTACGGGTCAGGGAATCTGGCCTATATAGGCCA
>PVJA010048055.1:0-14372 GCA_004027025.1 Myocastor coypus | reverse complement strand
AAAAAAAAAAAAAAAAAAAAAAAAAAAAAAAAAAAAAAAAAAAAAAAAAATCAAAAAAATAATGAAACTACCACACTCCGTGCATCCAATTGCACAGCATAAAGACGCACAGAAAATGTTGCTATTGTTTCCCTTCCTTCTTCTCCTTCCTAATCACATACGCATTGGTAAGCTTGTCTTCTCAAAACGAGACAAAACTGCACTCACATTTAATTCACTTTGGTGGGTCAGTTTTCAAGGTGGCTGTCGCAGGTCACATTCTTATTTCAAAGTTGCCCCACCCTATGTTTGGGTTTTTATTGCTTTAGAATTTCTAGCCAAATGATATGTAAAAACAGCATCGCAGTTTGTTTAATCTGCCTTTGTATTCTTGGGACAACTGTGAGGCGGAGTCCTACGCCTGTGTGACTGGTCTGGAGCGGGCACCCAGGACACAGCAGCTAAGGATGTGTCACTTACCTGTGTGGATCTTCAGATGCCTCTCCATGTCCTTCATGCCATAGGCAGTCTTGAACTGGCAACCTGAAAATACAAACATACACACACACACACACACACACAAACACAAAAATGCAAGGACAGATTAGAGAGGCAAGCTGAGTGACTTTCAAGTGCAAAAAGCTGGTGGAAGTTTTCTTAACTATGTGACAAAAATGACCAATATAAGGATGGCAGATACGATGCCACGTACCCCCTTCGCACGGCTGCAAGACCCCAGCTTGGCCTCTGTGGCTCCGCCCACGCTGGGCAGCTTCGGTCTAATCACAAGGAGAACCCAGAGAAGCCCAGACAGAGGCATGGCTGGCCTACCCTTTTCAGAAATGTCAAGTTCACAAAACACAAAACCTTAACTGTTTCTGATGGGAAGAGGCTAAAGTCACAGAAGAGCCAGACGCCCTATGTGGTCATGGGTTTGACCAGAGAGGAGAAATGATTTTCTTTTCAGTGGGACAAGTTGTGAAATTTGAATAAGGTCAGCAAATTGGATAATAGGACAAATAAATGTTAGTTTCCCAATTGAGGCTTGTCCTGTGGTTATCGGAAAAAAAATTATTTTGTCTCCAGAAAACACACACTGAGGTGTTTAGGGACAAAGCATATATATATATAAATGTATTTAGTACAGGGTCCACAGGGTGTCACTGCACAGATTGGACTTGCAATGATCCTCCTGTTCTCAGCTGTGCTGGGATTACAGGTGCTTAGAAACAAGCCCAGTCTCAATCGCTGTCTCAACGTGCCTGGAGGGCGGGGTAGGCATGGCACACGGGGATCCAACCACCAGCCCCTGCGTCTGCCTAAGCAAACGCATGAATTTGCTGAGCTATCTGGTGGGCCCTTATCCCTGCAGTTTGCTCTGGAGAGGTTTTGGGGGAAAATATCTACAAAGAAGAACAAAATAGATACAGGAAAGATTTGGGGAGTCCAGGTGAAAAATTCACAGGGAATTGTTGGTGCTTTCTGTCACTTTTCTTTAAGTTGGAAATTATTCCCGAATAAAAAGTTAAAACAAAAGTAAAGAAGAAAAAAATCCTTTTAGGTGTCTTAATCTGTATCTATAGCCCAGGAGGAAAGGGCAATGGCCACTTGAAGTTCTCCTGTCTGAAAGTTGCAGAGTTGTGTAGCACAGGGACCCGGGTCAGGCAGGGAAGCGGGCGTGTGCTGCTGTCCCGGCTGTGTAGCTCTGGTTTATCCCCAGGTGGTTGGTCTGGAGACATCTATGTCTGCTCATCAAGAGCCCATAAGGAAGGGCCCTAACACCTGATTACATGTCACCTCCTCTCTACATGTAGGACACAATCTTGCCCTTACCTGGGTAGCAGCAGTTCAGCCGCTTCTGAGCAGGAGGCGTGGCAGGCTTTTTCGTTCGTGACTTGGCAGGGAGAGAGATGACAGTGGCAGTCTGGTTTTCATTGCTTTCCGCAGGCAAATACGTTTGATACCCATGCTCAAAAACAAATTCTGGAGCTGAAACTAAAAAAGGTATAGTGTTAACTGATTTTCAGAATAGGAACAGTCAACAGCTATTCCTTTGCCTACCTCTGCAGAGAACTAACATGCTACATTTCCTTCCCAGGCTCCTTTGCTGTTTAAGAGTGATCACATGATCCAGTTCTGGCCAATGAGGTGTTAGAGAACTGTGCTTATGTAAAATATTTTCTTTTCTGATTTTTTTTTTTCAATTATGGGCAATAAGAGAAATAGCTGAGAAAAACAGATTATTATTGTTACTATTATTATTATTTCTGGTGCAGAGGACTGAACCCAAAGCCTTGCAATACAAGGCAAGCACTCTATCCCTGAGCTGCGTCCCCAGCCCATGGGAAGTTCATCCTGGCTTCCCTGGTTGCCTGACTTACTCTCTGTGGACCTGACCCAGTGAAGATGTGGCCGCTGCCCTGTAGCCTAAGTGGAAAGCAAGGGAATCAGAGGCGGAGCTAGACGCCATAACATCAAATCTTGAATGAAAAGAAACGTGCTGGTAAGATACACTACGTAGGTCCACTGTTCACTGTAGGCACATGCTTGTGGCACTTTCCTAAGGTGAATCAAACCACTAAGAAGCTATCGGGAACAATGGATCACAAAACTTCTGCACAAAACTAGTTGTAATGAACGTCCTCCTTACCTTAAGTAGTCTGCCTGTATCTTTGTACTATGACCAAAGTTTTGAAGCAAAAAAAAAAAAAAAGAGACCACATGTGAAGTATTATTATAAGAGATACAATAAGTAGCCTTGAATTTTCTTCTTATAAAAAACTTTGTGACTATTCTGTTAATGAAGTCTACTGTTTGGGACTTGGAAAGGCTTTCTTAGTTGTTCTGTAATTGCTCACAGGGAGATTACACTTCAAGTGGGGGAGTAAATGCTGCCCACTGGCTGTGCCTGTCCCCTGGTGAATGTGTCAGGCTGAGAGGTCTCCCGATGACTTGGGAGCCCCCTGTCACTAGGAGCTATGTGACATTTTGGCCGTTATATTTACAGTCTATTTATTAAGGCAACATAGGCCTAACATCACCACTGCTTTCAGCTTTGCCCAAAACAACACTACTCGTGCCCCCAAATCTGAGTTGCCAATCATATTTTCTCCTCAAAAATTCTTTCTTTGAATCTAAGATGGTACAGATTGTTTTATATACAATGAAAATCTGGCCAATTAAACATGGTATGACCAAACAAACAAACAAAAAACAACAAAAAAACCAAAACAAAAAACATGGTATGACCTAACGCTTAAATATTCCTTAGGTATTTTTTAAAATTTTTTTATTTTTTCTTGTTTCCGAACCTTTGTTTGTTTATTCACTCATTTTTATGGCCGGCTCAGCCCACCCCGAGGGCAGGGCTGGCGCAGCATGTGCTGCCAGGGATCGAACCGTGGTCCCCGAAGCCGCCCAAGCTTTGCCAAGCAGGCGCTTTAGACCACTGAGCCATCCCGCCGGGCCCTTCCTTAGGTATTTTATATTGGCCAACTGCACCCTTCAGTCTGTGGTCATCTGCCTGGACCCCAAGTTTCTGACCTCCATCCCGGGCACCTTGGGCAATGTTAAATAAAGGATATTGTTTCAACACCTGGGTTCTCACATTATTCGGTTGTGAACAGACTCCTAGTTTTCATTTTTCTCAGGGAAAATGTGTCCTGGGAAGCCAACAGGCTTTTGCTTAAAGTCAGCCAAATGACTTGTACCAAACCTTGTCCCGGTTGCAAACCACCTGCCTCTCTCTGACACATGGATTGACCACATTGCAGTCTCTGGCCGCAAGTCTCCTTTGACTCTGAGGTGTGGCTGTTGTTCTGGGTTTCGTGTGCTCTGCTTGGTTTCCAAAGCACAGTCCTGGACTGGCAGCATGGCACGAGTGGGAACTTGTCACCAAGGTAAGCTCCTGACCCACACCCAGCACCTGCCGACCTCACACTCCCAGGGTGCACCCAGCAATCTCGACTTCTCGAGGTCTCTGGACGGTGCCGGTACACGCTGCGAGTCTGAGAGCCACGGCACGGACTGCCTGGGATGCATTCAGTGGGAAACCTCAGATGACAGAAGGGCCGTTATTCACCACAACAAGCATTTGCTTTAGTAAGGCCAAACTGATGTCCTGTTAGTATCTCCAGGTACATAGTCACTTTTCATTTTTAACTAAATCATCATGAATATTCAGGAAGATATTTTTCTGTCTTGAGGAATGAGCCTGCAGGGCCTTTGCACTGAGCTACCTATATCTCTGGCCTTTTTTACTTATTGAGTTTTTATTATTATTATTATTATTATTATTATTATTATTATTATTTTTCTTGTTTCAGAACTTTTGTTTATTTATTTATTTTTATGGCCGGCTCAGCCTGCCCTGAGGGCGGGGCTGGCATAGCATGTAGTGCCGGGGATTGAACTGTGGTCCCTGCAGCCTCCTAAGCTTTCCTAAGCAGGCACTTTAGACCACTGAGCCATCCTGCGCAGCCCTATTTATTGAGTTTTGAGACAGGGTCTTGCTGAGTGGCTTGGGCACCATTCACATTTGCAGTCCTGCCCCCGCCTCTCTAAGCACTAGCATTATAGGCATGAGGCACCACACCTTGCTAGGGAAGACATTGTAACCAGCAGTTAATCCATAGCTCTAGAAACATACAGAGCTTGGCTTAGGGGACAAGTATGTGACCAATGATGACCAGGTCTATGACAGGCTGCAGGACACTTCTTAGTGAATGCCGGTTGTCCCATAGCAATGTCACCAACCTAAGATGTGCCACTGCTTCAGGGGGATTCCACACACCCCTCTGAGCTGTGTCCACTGCAACACTCAGGGTTGATCTCCATGGCCACGTTAGAAGGTTATTGCAAAGCAAAAAGAGAGGGTTGGTAGGGCCAAGTGTAGCCGTGGCTGAGTTAGAATGAACTTTAGTGAGCATGGGGAACACCGGTGGACCCTAAACCAGGGCACCCATGGAGCTCTGAACTGGAGAGCTCAGGACCCGGCTTGTCTGGGGCTGTGCAGTTTCCCAAGACACAGGAGTTATGGCCTGGCAGAACCAGGCTGGCATGGCAGGTCACGCTGACACAACTGCCCCACCTGCTGCTCCAGGACTTTCTGAACAAGCGAACAAGGGATCCCATGCAGGAGGATGCTCAGAGCAGGGGGGTGTGGAGTGGCCAGGTCCCCACCGGGTCAGCTCTCAGCATTGGCACTGCCCTCAGGCAGGCTGTCTGTCCCCATCCCCCCAGCTGCTGCCACCAGCATCAGGTCCCAGCTGGGCACGTTCTCAGATGCATGAGGTGAGGACGTTTTCTCCTATTTCATATGCTACCCTTCGTCTTCTTTTCTTCAGCTGTCAGAAGTTTGAAAGCTCCATCAAGCATGGTGGCACACACCTGTAATCCCAGCACTCAGGAGTCCGAGGCAGGAGGATTGTAGGAGGAGTTCAAGGCTAGCCTGCGCTACACACTGATACCCTGTCTCAAAACCAACCAAAAATCCTTTTTTTTTTCCCCTTAAAGTTTGATGTAGACTCATTTGTCTGTTTTTGACCCCACTTCCAGTATTGGGGATTGAGCCCAGATTCTTCACGCTGACTTGCAACTTACTCTGCTTTTATTTGGAGGCATGGTCTTACTAAATTGCCTACGCTGGGCTTGAACTTGCGGTCTTCCTGCTTCAGCTTCCCGGGTAGTTGGGAGTATAGGTGTGATTCGTGACACTCAACTTACTTTTGCTTTTGTTGCTTATATTTTTTTATGTCTTGGGGAGGCAACAGCCCGCATGGAGTGTGGGCAGGTTAAACCCAACCAAGGGAGTCAGCGGCCCAGCTTCACGGGCCATTTGGAGGCGGGGCTAGTGACCCACAGCGTGGGAGTCACCCGGAAGTAGACTGTGACCACACCAGCAAGGGCTTGCTCAAAAGCACAGGCTGAGGTTTGCTATCTGAACCTCAGTTTCTTCACCAGAGAATGGGACAGTTTCCATTGTTGCCTTCTTGGGCTGCTGGGAAGCCAAGCCATCAAGTACGTGGCATCAAGTATGCGCATCCAGCACATACTTCCTTGTTGTTGTTGTTGTTCAGAATTCCTGCGACTTTTACTAGTGGGGATAAAATCAGGCAGCCACTGAGGATAAAATACAGTCCCTGGGAGAAATCAAATGTTGTTCTTTTTTTTTGGTAAAGTGGATATGGTAAGAGTTAAGTTTTTATTAACATGTGTAGTCTAAAGTTGCAAAAATTGTCCTCATTCCTCCATTGTCTCTTCTTTACCAGTCTCCTGACCTTCAAAGACAGGATACCTGGCCTCCACATAGGCCTACGTGACGGTGCCGTTGGCCAGATCGCAGACGATGCCAGGTAGTTCGGAGACCTCCGCTCTGATCTGCCACATGGAGCCTCGGTCCCTCAACGTTGCCACAGCACGTACTTCTTAAGCTCCTCTTGTGTCCTGAGCACTATTCTAGGCACACTGCAGTGAGTCACGGGGATAAAGACTCGCAGGCTGGTACTCTGGTTGGGAGCGGTCCAGGCAAAATAGGTCTACATCAGATGGCACTGCTATGACTCCATATATATGGAAAAAAATAAAGCAGAGAGGGGCCCAGGGGGCACCAGGATATGAGGTTTTATATTAAGTAGTCCAGGAAGCTCTTAGGGAGGCGCTAAGCATGAGCTCGTGATAGCAAGTTTTCTGCCACAGGTGTCTGGAATTGAATAGCAACACAGAGGCACTGGGGGAAGTGGGCGTCGCCTGGATCGGCAGCTTGTGCGGAGCTCCTGGGGGGCTTTGTCAGCTTGCACGTGTGGCTTCTTTCCAGGATCCTGTGTGACCAGCACGACTGGCAGAGATGTCCCTGGGAAAACCTTCAGGTGGCTTCGGTCACACGGAGCTGCTGGTGACCAACGCCTCTGCAGGGCTCTGTGTGTGGGGTGCGCGTGCATGTGTGTGAACCCAGCTTCTTCTGTCTCTACCACCCATTACCTCTGGGATCTTAAACAAGTGACTTCTCTGCTCTTCAGACTTTTTGTTGACACAATGGGCATGTGAGCAAGGACCTCAGGGATGAGACCATGTCACTGGAGAAAAGAGTCAAGGGAGAGCGGGTCACTCAGCAAGTGCCCGACAGTGGTCAGCTGGTATCACCAGAACTACAGGCAGGGACAGATTTTGACTCCTTTGCATGTAGGTCTTCCGTAGCAAGTGGCATTGGCCTCGAGGAATTGCAGGGTACCCATGGAGAAGCCAAGGCAGCTGGGACAGCCTAGTCTCTAACATCTGCCGCAGGGGCTCTCTTATGGTCAGGGGTGGACAGTGTGCTGGTGGGAGCACATCTTGTCCCCCCGAGAATGTCCTCTGGCTCCTTTGCCAGAGA
Organism: Myocastor coypus; assembly: GCA_004027025.1. Taxonomy (NCBI): domain Eukaryota; kingdom Metazoa; phylum Chordata; class Mammalia; order Rodentia; family Myocastoridae; genus Myocastor; species Myocastor coypus. The sequence goes on along the minus strand of PVJA010048055.1, from coordinate 7,024 downwards.
ACAAATAGCAAGGACCTTTGCCTTCCCTAGGGGGTCTCCGTGGTAGCTTTATGTAGAAAGGCCCAGGACTTCTGCCCAGTGCTGGCATGCATGGCGTTTAGGTCAAGCTCCACCCTTCTGCTGCTGACTTTCAGTTTGGGTGCTGTCTTGTGGGGTTTCCCTGCCTTTCTTCCCCACGGGCTCAGATGCACACTCCCACCCTCCAGAGGCTGTTGTGTTTTGTCTTCATTTGTGGCCCAGGCATCTTAGGACTTGACGCCGCTTAAAGCTATAAGATACATTCATGGATTCCATGGAAAATCAGCACCACAGGCTCTACAGTTTGAAGCCACTGGCATCTTAAGCCTGTAGGGCTCGCAAGGAGCAACTCTCATTGTTTTCCCCACAAAATGTCCTTTAACTAAAGCTGGCTTTCCTCCATCACAGTCCATGTTGCTTTCCCTCTGCCTTCTTCAATTTGAAAACTCCGCTGAGTCCCTTTTCCCTTTTAGTTATTTTTACACAATACAGCAGGACCTTGGTTCCTCAGCTTAACGCACGCATCCCACGACACTGGAAACAGTAGCTGCATCCTTGTTTGTGCAGGAAAGATGGGTGTGGTTGTGTCTGTCACCCGACGCAGAGCCCGGAAACACAAGCAAAGTTTTGCTAAATGCTTCCGTGTGTGAACCAAACTGCTGGCAAACCAAAGTGCTCATGATCCAAGGTGTCACTGTAAAAGCCGACGTTAACTGTAGCCAATCTGCGGACTCTGGGTAAGTAGAGAAGAGCACAAAAGCTGCCCAGGGCTGGTGCAACAAGGTGATATACAGACTTATATTGTGGACTGTACTTTTCTGTCACCTCACTTTTTTCTGCTGGGATTAAATAATTATTGGAGGAACTACTGAAGGAGCACGCGCTGGGGTGGACGGGCCACACTAGGGTCCACTGGGGTGGACGGGCCACACTAGGCCAGCTTGTCTCTCGGCCACAGTCTCTTCGCGTTGACCTCAGGGGCTGGTGGGTGCAGGCGCTCAGAACACACGCTGAGCCAACGAGCAACTAAATGACGAGTGCATGATTTGCGTACAGGTTCCAGAAGCATAAAACTAGAATCACGCTTTAATGGTTTAAATAATTTCATATTTTCCTCTTTATTATTATTAATAATTTTGCTATGGTCAAAACATTTTAATATTTTATCCAAAACACATACATTCCTTTAAGTTGAAGAATTGGGGCGAAATGGTGAAGGGGTGTACTGCTTTATGATACATGTTTGTGAGGTCATTTCGGAAAAAGGAAAGCATTTGCATTGTCTTTCTTCCTTGTCTATTGACAATATTGATTCACAGGGCACAGGGCGGCCACCTTAGTTCGGCTTGTGCTAATTGACCACGTAAAGCGCTTGGTTTACGCTGGTTTATGGTGAAGACTGTTTCTGCAGCCCTTAGCCATTCACACACCTTCTTTGGCAAAAGACCTGCGATGCTGACATTTCATTTCCATTCCTTCAGGAATTTTGGTCTGTTGTTTTCTCCTAATGTGCTTGCATGCCTAGGATTGCCATCTAGGGTGCTTGGTCCCCAGGAAGGCACCTTAAGTGCAAACTCAGGGTCACTTGTGCAGAGGAACTCCACCTCTCTTTTCCATGCTTTTCCTGGCAGATACGTGCACATCTGCCCCTTCCCAGTCAGCCCTTGGGTCATCCTGTCTCTGGGAGGTGTGTGTGTGTGTGTGTGTGGTCTCTGCTCATATGTGGATTCCATGGCCACGCCCCCTCTGCCACTGCTGATTGGTCTAGCAGCAGGCATCATGGCCGCTGAGCCATTCAGACTCACAACCTGGAATTCGTCAGCAGGACTAAGTGCTGCTGGGATTTGCCGTGGTCTTCCCTTCTAATAAAGACAGGTCCACACCTTGGGACAGTCATGCAGGCAGCACGCTTCGCCAGTGGTTATGGGGTCACAGACCACCTTCAGATCTCATTACCACGTGGACTCTGACTCAGTAGTTCTAGGTAACTCTGAGATCCAAGTGGTGACGGGGAGACCCTTTAAGCTCCGAAGTTCTAGGAAGCCCTAATACAGTTCTAGTTTCCAGTTCAAACTCTTCCTACAGATCCAGCTGCAGAGGCCAGGGAGATAGCTCTGTGACACAAGTGCCTTCCTGGCAAGTGCAAGGTCGTGAGTTTGAACCCTGGTCTGCCCTCCCACCCCCAAATAAAATGAAGATCCAGCTGCATATCTGTTCTCAGTTCTCCACCATTTTTAATCCATCTAAGTAAAATCTTTTTTTTTGGCTTGAACTGTAGCCAGAGGAGGGATCTGCTCTAGGTCAACAAAGAATCAGAAAATTAATCTTCCCAGCAAGAGAACCCTCCAAACAAGAAAAATGAAAACCATGATTAGTACAGAGAGTCGTTCCATGTCCCATCATTCTTTCCAGTCGTGTTCTACTCCTTATTCCCCAGAGCCCTTGAACACTTGGATGTGACACATGCTGTCACCGATGGACTTCCTGTCTCCTTCCCCTTCTCCTGGTCTAGCAGTCACCAAACTTGTCCCAGTAAGAGGTGCTGGGGTGGGGATCTTTATCTTTTTTTTTTTTTTTTTTTTCTTTGAAGAACTGGGGCTTGAACTCAGGTTTTTGTGCTTGCCAGGCAAGTGCTTATTCTACTGAGCTATCACCCCAGCCCCTGAGGTGGGGATCTTTATGGCTGGATGTTAATAAGCCTCCCAAGTATTCTCTTGCACAGTGCAGCTGTGGTCTGCTGAACAGGGCTTGGTAAGAGGGAGGGTCTACAGAGGCGCTGAGAGCTTGGCGAGAACAGGCAACGGAGCCGACGCCATGGAGCTGTGGACCCAGCCTCCTCTCGGCTGCCTCACCTTTCCTCTGGTTGCGGGGAGGGGATGATAAATGTCCTCACCGGTCATCCTTTCAGTTTGGTATTGTTAGGAACAACAGAAAACATATGAATTAACCCAACCACTCACAGGCTGGCTCCGTATCCAGGACTCTGCTCAACCCACGGGGAGGGTAGCTCCAGGAGGAGGGGTTTGGGGAGCCTCAAGCCGCTGTCCTACACCAGTAAGTCTGAGAAGCCTTGCAATGAGGACTCACCTCTGAGGCTAGGGGTGTGGTGTTTAAGAGAACAGGTTCTGCAACCAGGGAGCCTGACTCTGAGAACTAATCTGCCCTCTTCTGTCCTTGTCATCTTGGGCAAATTATTTTATTCCCCTGTGCTACGGTTCTACCTTTAATCACATGGGGCTCATAATTATTCCTGCCTCATGTATGGCAATGAAAAATAACTTCATATGACATCCTCAGAAAAATGCACAGCACATATTTAAGAACTAGCTAGTACTATTTGATAGTTCGTCATTTTCTCAGGATAGATAATCTTGGGCATCAACCTGACTGCTTGAGCTACCTATTAGACGTGCACAGCACACTTCCGCGTGTGTGGGGAGGCGCGTGGTGACCCCTCCCCCCACGCTGGTGTCAATCTGGGCCACGCTCCTTCCTCTCTGGCTCTTCCCTTACTTCCTGGCTGCCCTGAAGCGAGCAGCTTTCTCCTCCTCATCCTTCCGCTATGACACTTCTGCCCCAGAACCAGCGACCATGGACTGAAGCCTCTGGGACCGTGAACCACTTCACACCTCCTCCTTTATGAGTCAGGTATTTGGTCCCAGCAACCGAAAAGCTGACCGGTCCACTGGCGTTGCCCGCTGCTTACCGTCTTACTGAGTTACGTGTTGGACAACATGAAGAAAAGCCAGAGCTAGAGCACCGCTCCTACCGCTGGCGCTCTGTGTGATTCATCTCTACGGCTCCAACCCACGGCAAGGGCCCCGCCCATCCACGTATCTTTCCAAGCCAGTTCCACATTTGATCTCATTCATAGTCCTTTTTACTCTGGCTCTTCAGGTTGGGAGAGATGCACTGTGAATATGTTGCACCTTTATGCTGCACCTTTATGCTGCACGTGTCACAAACAGCTGGGGCTTGGAATTCTTGGGCGGTGGCGGCATGCATCCCTCTGATCTCAGCCCCAGCATCAAGCACATGAGTACCCTGAAACTTCCTGTCCTGGGTCCTGAGGATGGGATGAGTGCCAGGTCCCGGTGCTTCATGGACTTTAACCCATTTATTCCCTGCAGCAGCCTTTGCCTGCCTTCATGCCATGAGGACTTTGTGGCATGCCTCACATGCACCGGGCCTGGGCGGTGGGCAAAGAGCCAGGCTCACTGGGTTCCCGCACTTGCAGGGAGGTTAATAGTCCAGTGAGTTAAACTTCACTGATTTGGAGCTCACGGCCAAAGCGAACCTTGAAGTTTCTTCTGAAGTCTCTCCAAATCAACTAGGCGGCCTCGCCTTCTCTATGTCACTGTTCTGTGGCCAAAGATGACCAGGGCACACCTGTAGCTGAGTTAGCGTATGCTATCACTACAGCGAGGGAACCTTCCATGGAATTCTACAGGCCTTACTATAGGTTGGGCAGTGTCCAACGATGTCCCCATTTCTTTCTGGACTGGACAAAGGCTACGGAGCAGTCCTAGTTTGGCCTCACTCCAATGTGACCCAAGGAGGCCTGGCCCTGCTGCTGTGAAACAGAAGCCCAGCTCCTGGGCTCCCTGCAGCCCCCTGCCCATGGAACCAGCCGCCACGTGGCCTTCAGTCTTGGCCTCATGGTACCCATGAGGCAGTGACGGGGACCTCAACTCTGCATCTCTAATAACAACCTACTTATGGATGTCGGGTGTGACTATGTGCAGTGTCAGCCATGGACACTGAGGAAACATGTTTAGCCCGAATCCCGCTGTTAAGGAGAGCCATGCTGGTTCCCGCAGGAGGAACGGCACCTGCAAGGGCTCCTGCGGCCTCAAGATGGGGGGCTCTTTCCTAAGCCCCAGGAGCACTGAGGAAGAGAAGGGGGGAAGCAGTGTCCTGTGAAGCCAGCTCCCATGTGCACAGACTGTGGCCAACTTCAAGGTCTTGGGCCTAAGGTGGCACCATGGGGGCAAATGTGGGAAGGTACTGCAGCCCAGGAGACAGCAGACAGAGCCGGCCAAGCTGCAGAGGAACAGCTGTTTAGGTTGGTTTTGAAGGCTCAGAGGATAAACACCCAGATGTGGGACTGGCACGTGGGCATGGACAGGCGTTAAAAGAAAACATTAACATTTAAATTTTGAAAGATGCCACCAAATGTTCCCCGTTAGCCACACTGACATCCCTGGAGAATGAAGGCAGTGTTTGTCCTTACTTTAATTTGCAGTTCTTTGAAGACAGAGGTGATGGCGCGGGCTTTTGGCCTTGGTGGCCCTGTGTATGTCACCTGTTGCTCTTAATGACTTCATTGCTTTTTTTTTTTTTTTTTTTTTTTTCCTGCTTTAATTGGTTTTAGGCATTCTTTGTATAGTATATGAAGAATGCTACTCATAGCTGCTGTTTTTTCCCCCCAAGTTTGTCTTTCAACTTTTTTTTTTTTTTTGACCAGGGTTCAAACTCATGACCTTGCACTTGCCAGGCAGGCAATTGTGCCACGGAGCTATCTCCCCAGCCCCTTCTTTGTTTTTTACTTTGGAAAAAATGTAACCCTGTCCAGGATCCCATGGATGGTTCTTTTCCTTGGGGGAGTCTGTCTGCAACCTGCCTTCTTTGGGAGGTGCATCCGGGCATTTTTAAAATTTAAATTTGAATGCCTTTAAGGAATATGTTTTTCCATTGCCCTGTGATACTCAGCGCTATGTTCCTACATGCTTGTATACTATCGTATCTCACAAGTTTTCTGTCTGGTCCCCTTACGCAGGTTATATGGGTATAAGTGTGGTAGTGTGGGGGCAGGTATGTATCTGTGTGTGTGTGTGTGTGTACACTACACAATTATTCTAGAACTTTCATGGCCTCATTTTGTATATTTAAAGGTTTGATCTCTCGGGCCGGTGAGATAGCCCCGTAGTCTAAAGCACTTGCTTAGGCAAGCTTAGGCATGTGCAGGGGACAGCGGTTGGATCCTAGCACCACATGCTGTGCTAGCCCTGCCCTCACGGTGGCCTGAGCCAGCCAATCTCTCAACATTGACAGGTTGAGAGGACATAACGGAGAAGGGGGATGCAATAGGCTTTTCTGTCCTCCTAGTTAACAGCAAAAGGACAGACATCATCATCTGTGCCTATTTGTAGATTTAAAAAAAAAATCACCCTGTTTTTTGCTCATTCATATAAGTAATACAAACTCGGGGCTCACGCACATTCTCACCACCCCAAGAACCCCTTATTTATTGTGTGGTATTCCTGCCAGGCTTTCTCCATAGATAGATTTCGCTCTGGAAGCCTGGTTTCTGTCTGTCTTGCCTCTCCTGGCATAACACCTTGAACTACAAACACTGGTGAAACCTAGCAGCTCCCAGGCCTGGCTGGGCAGCTGGCTTCCCAGCAGAGCTTGTTAAAAATAATGGATCAGCAGCCCCAGGGGGTGGGCCCTGGGAAGGTATTTTAACAAGTTTCTCAGAGGTTGTCTGGACTGTAGCCAGGCCCCCTCTAGCTCCCGGCACCCTGCTTGTACCTGTGATGGTTTGGGTCTCAGAAGTGATGGTTCTGGTGGAGGTCTGAGCCTGGGTGGCCGGCACCGTCTCCTCAGATACAAACTGGACCGTGCTGGGGGCTGGCCCGGAAGCGCTGCTCAGCTGGCAGCCGCTCTGCTTGTGGGCTACAAAGGCGTCCAGGTTGTTAAACTGCTGCTTACAGATGCCGCAGATGTGGATGTCGGGGGTCAGCTCCACCAGCACCGTTGTGCTGCCTGCAACTTCGTGGGACAAAGGAAAAGACACCTGTTAATTCCCAGCGGCGCTCAGCAACAACGCAAACCCAATGAAAGGCAGGCAGAGGGGGCAGGCAAGGCTGGGTGTCCGCCCGGCGCTCTGTCCACCTCCTGCTTCTTTCCTGCACAGAGACCTGATTCTGGTCCACCTGCACTGTGCTCGGACCCAACTGGTTGTTGGTTGGTGGGTGGGGCCCCGTGGATATTTTCTTTTTTT
>PVJA010048054.1:0-14341 GCA_004027025.1 Myocastor coypus | reverse complement strand
CCAGCACTTGGGAGGCTGAGGCAGGAGGATCTCTGCAAGTTCGAGACCTGCCTTGGGCTACAAAAGTGAGCTCAAAGCCAGCCTGAACTGCACAGTGAGACCCTGTCTCAAAAAGCCCAAAAAAAAAAAAAAAAAAAAAAAAAAGAATGAGTCAGCTCAGTCATATTTTAGACAATCTGCACTAGTTAAATCAGCAGGACTTTTTATTTGTGCAAAGAAGTATTTTTTTTTTTTTTTCCTTTTGGAGACAGTTTTGTTGGTTTTAGGCTCGCCTTGAACTCGCAGCAGCAGCAATCTTCCTACCTCAGTCTCTTGAGTGCTGAGATTACAGGTGTATACTACTGGAAATAGAATTCTTTAGGAGCTACAGGGCAATACCTGGGATGATCACTGCACAGCAAAATTTTGCTGGTAGAAATTTAAGAAAAGGTTGATACTCTAATGATTATGCACTTACTTACCCAAATAGGAAGGATGAACAACATCTGTTGTTTCCTTTTCTAGTTCCAGAAGTTCAATTTCCAGGTTTTTCTACATTAGCAACAAAAGCATTAACATTGAGCATACTTTGAGAGTAGCCTGAGGCCAAAGGCCTCACTGATAAAAATGCAGCATTGGGCATCCCACTGCACAGAAGGGGTCTCTGTATCATTGCTATCCTTCCCGCTCAACCCAACACCTCCCATCGCGTGTTGTCTGCTTTGACTAACTGTATTTTCCCTGCCCTAGGGTTGGGGAGATGGACTGGTGGTCTAAGCGCCTGCCTGGAAAATGCAAGGACCTGGAATTGACCCTGGTATCCTGATGCCCCTGAGCTCCAGGTACACTGTGCTAGCCACCAAAACTGGGTATGGTGGAACATGCCTGTAATCCCAGCACTGGGACGACTGAGGCAGGAGGATTACTAGGAGTCCTAGCTGCATAGTAGGACCCTGTACCAAACAAATAAACAAATAAATATTTTTTTAAAAGTTCCTTGTGTTTTCCCTGCCGCAGTCTTGTTAACTGATGAGAACAGGAGACTCTGAAATAGGGGAGAGGGAGTTATTTTTTCTTCCTGAGGCACAAAAAACAGAGCAGTAGGAAGACAAGCCAGAACATATAGCACTCTGCAGGGCCCAGACAGGGCTTGGAATTCCCATGTGCTCTGAATTGGGCAGTGATGGAATCCAATGTCCATTCTTTAAGAAACTTACCACGGACAGGAATAGTGTCACACACCTGTAATCCTGGCACTCTGGGAGGCTGAGGCAGGAGGATTACAAATTCTGGCCCAACCTGGGTAACTTACGTAGACCTTGTCTTAAAAAAAAATAAATAAAATATAGGCTGCATATGTAGTACAGTGTGAAGGCCCTGGGTTTAATTTCCAGCAAAAAACGAGTGTATGTGTGTAGGCTCTCTGAACCCAGGCATGGTGGTATACATTTGTAATCCTTTTTTTGAGACAAGATCTTCTATGTAGTTCAGGCTGGCCTGAACTCATTATGGAGGCTAGGCGGGCCTCAAACTCACAGCAATACTTCTGAGTTAGCCTTCCAAAGGTCAGAATTACAGGCATGCACCACCATACCTGGCTACAACTGTTGTCCTTTCACTCTGGGAGGATGAGGCAAGAGAACTGGAAATTCAACGCTATCCTGGACCACATAGGGAGTCCCTGTGATAGGAAGATGATTTACCTATGCAGGAACAAGGTGATTTAAAAAAGCTTTTCATTTTAGTGACATTGCCCTCCTCTGGCTACTGTTAGGTCTTGCTAATTATCCTAGACTGAACTTAAAACTGTGATCCTCTTGCATTAGCCTCTCCCAAAGTGCTGGGATTACAAGCATGCACCACTATGCCTACCCTATTTCATTTCATCTGAAAATTCAACCCAGTACCTTACATATGCCATGTATCTGCACTACTACTGAACTACATTTCAACTTAAGGATTGTTTTTCTTTTTCCCCTGTAGAAGTAAGACATAAAAAGCTCAACATAAATACCTGGTAGATTTCAGCTTGAATATTTGTGGCCTGCTGTAGTCTGGAAAAGTTAACAAAGCAAGGAGCTGTTTTCTTCGATATGTTTAGCATCTCCTATAGGTATATAAACAGGGAAAGTAGGGGTATGTGACAGAAAGCTTCTGTGAATAACATGCCCAAAAGACACTACATCCTTCACCCTGACCATGAAATACAGTAACAATGTTTATTTCCTATTTATAGAATCTTCATTGTCACAAAACTCTAGCCTAAATGTTTAAAAATGAAATAGAAAAGACTAATGGTACTATTTCCTAAAATGCACACACATTAGCCTTAGATAAAATGATCAAAAGATAGCTTGGTGTGGTGGTACATACTTGAAATCCTAGGATGCAGAAGGCTAAGGCAGGAGGATCACCTCAAGTTCGAGGCCACCCTAAGCCACACAGTGAGTTCAGGGTCAGCCTGAACTACAGATGAAGACCGTCTTAGGACCAACCAGATAGCTTAACAAACTAAAATGCCTGCTTAGGCATGTGCAGGGACTGGTTTGATCCCCGGTGTGCCCTGCCAGCCCTGCTCCCGGGGTGTGGTAAAACAGCTATTGAGACTGGGCATGGTGGTGTGCTCCTGTAATCCCAGCTTTGGGAGACTAAAAACAGGAAGATCACCCAGTCCGAGCTGCACTGTCAGACCCTACACCAAATACATAAAAACAAAAGAAATTCAAGAAATTCCATTTGACCCAGCTATTCACCTCTAGGTATTTTCTCAAAAGAGTTTAAGACATATTACAGTGATATATGCACATCCATGTTTATGGCAGCATAATTCTTAACAGCTAAATCTTGGAAGCAGTTTACTCAACAGATGGCTGGATTAAAGAAAATGTGGCATTAATACACAATGGAATATTTTCCTGCCATAAAGGAGAATAAACTTGAGTAATATGCAGGAAAGTAGTTGAAGTATATCTGATGTACAAGTTTAAATACTGCCCAATTTCACTTATATGAGAAACCCACAATATAAGTAAAGAAGAAAAAAAAAAACAAAAAACTAGGTTAACAGTGCCTGTAGTCCCAGCACTTGGGAGGCTGAGGCAGGAGAATTGGCATAAGTTCAAGACCTGGCTGGGCTATAAAAAGTGAGCTCAAGGCCAGTCTGAACTGCATAGCAAGACCCTGTCTCAAAAAGACCACAAAAAAGTTAAGTACATGTACCAGTTTTCCACAAGGAATGAAATCATGTAATGCAAGCATGTACTACTAAAAAAAAAAAAAAAAAAAAATCACGGGCCTGGCGGGATGGTTCAGTGGTCTAAAGTGCCTGCTTGGGAAAGCTTAGGCGGCTTCAGGGACCGCGGTTCGATCCCCGGGCACCACATGCTACGCCAGCCCTGTCCTCGGTTCGGGCTGAGCCAGCCATAGAAATGAGTGAATAAACAAACAAAGGTTCTGAAACAAGAAAAAAAAATAAATAAAAAGAAAATAAACTCACTTAAAAAAATAAATAAAAAATAAATTTAAACAATAAAAAAAATAAAATAAAAATTAAAAAATAGGGGCCAGGGAGATAGCTCTGTGGCAAAAAGTGCCTGCCTGGCAAGTGGAAGGCCCTGAGTTTGAACCCTGGTCCCGCAAAAAAAAAAAAAAAAAAAAAAAAAAAAAAATCACATTTTCAAGAAGAAAATATGAAGCCACAATTTTAAGCATAACTGTTGGTATTTCTTTCACCTCACCCTTCCCCCTTTTCTTTTTTCTTCAATACTACAACAGGAATTAAGCCAAAGGCCTGGGCATTTCCAGGCAAATGGTCTCTTAAACAGGGTTCTGAAGCCAGTTATGGTGGCCAACACCTGTAATACCAGCACTCAAAAGGCTCAGGGAGGATCACAACAGTTCCATACCAGCGTGGGCTATATAATGCATTCAAGGCCAGCCTGCATTACAAAGTGAGATTTAAAAAATATCAAACATCCTAAAAATGCATTCTGCTAAATTGCCCAGAATGGCCAAAAACTTACAATTCTCCTGCCTCAACTTTCCAGTTGCTGGGATTACAAGTATAATACCAGGCCAACAATGAGTCTTTAAAGTAAGTCTAAAATCTTTCAAGACAGTATCTTATCAGAGTTCTTAAAAGATGATAAAAAGTGTCAGAAAACAAAGCTCTACAAGCTTAGTTTCTTTAAAAATACCTTAAGAGTTTGGGGGCATAGCCTAGCATGGTGGCGCACACCTGTAGTCCCAGCACTTGGGAGGTTGAGGCAGGAAGATCGATGTGAGTTCGAGACCAGCCTGGGCTACAGAAGTGAGCTCAAAGCCAGCCTGAACTGCATAGTGAGACCCTGTCTCAAAAAGACCAAAAGTCTGGGGGGCATAGCTGAGTGGTAGAGGGCTTGCCCTGGATTCCACCCCCAGCAACCACCAATAACGTCTATTATGTCTATAATGAATCTTCGAAGTACAAAAAAGCTGTGTATTACCTATAAATTTTTTATCATGTCCATATTGCTCATTTCTACAAAAGAACTTACTTTTAATTTTTCTCAAGTTCCTTTTTTTTTTTCCCTTGTGGTAGAAGGTATTAAACTCAAGACCTTACACTTGCCAAGCAGGCGCTTATGCCATTCGGCTATATCCCTGACCCTCAGTTTTCTTTTTTAAAGTGAAATTCCTCAATTTTCTCCCTATGCATCTAATTTTCTTTTCCTCAACCTCAACGCTTTTACCCATTTCTTTTCTCTTCAGTCACTCATATTCCATTGGTTACTCATATTCCATTAGTCCCTCTAATGTTCAATTTCACCCTCCACTGGTTGCTTCATCCTCGCCTATGCGCATGTTCTTCCTGAACAACTTAAAACTTACATCCTTCTAACTAAAGTTGAAAATTAATCCTTTCCTGATACCCATTACGACGTCTTTTATACAGTATCTTTTTCGCCAGTACTTGTTTGGCCAAGGGGCTTATAAGGTGCCCAAAGAAGGGCTTACCTGGCGTTCTGTAGTCAGCCCCGCCTGTCCCCCGCTTCAGTACTTCCCATACAGGAATAGTTCAGAATGCTTCTTTCACTCCTTACCATTATTTCCAGACCCCGCTGCGCACTATAATTTAGAGATAGTATCAACAAAGTAACACTCTTCTATCTCCCACAAACGGGTCTGGGTAATTTGTATAAAAACACTACTCCCAGCACCACCTACTCGGATCGTTGCTTTTAAAGAATACAGGGCAGGCTCCCTGGGTTGATGACAACTGCCAACCGGCACACTTTCTACCTCACAACCACATCCTGTAGCCCCCAGAGGCACCGCTTTGATGACGAAGCTCCCAACCCACCTGAGTGACCATCCCTGAGGCCACAAGGTGGCCCAGCAACAGCCCAGCGGCGTTGGGCTTCGGCGCCGGATCCCAGGGGTTAGCGGAGGCCATGCTCTTTCCCGCCTCCCGGGAGCGCGCCGGGAATGAGGCAAACACCCGACGCAGACTTGGCGCGAGAAGATGACGTCGCGCGCGAGTTTGTAAGGGCGGAAGCCCTGAGAGCCCATCCCAGATTAGCTTGGGTCTCTGGTCGGCTGCTCAGAATCCTCTCTTCGGAGGGGTGAGCGCTCGGTAGCGAGTTCGTGGATTTGTGGTCCTCCAAAGGCTCCAAGAGGCGCACTTCATCAGATTCTCAAAAGCTGCAGGACTTGGGGGTCAGGTTGAGTTTTCTTCCCTTTCTTTCTTGTCCCTTTGGCCGGCATCCAGGATCCAGGGATCGGCAGAAGGTGAAACCTGAAGTGGACACTGTAACGGAGACTGACGGGGTGCGACTTGAAGGGGTGACAACACACACCTTCCTACGGGGACCTAAAGTGCGGCAGTAAGATGGGAAACAGTGCCCTCCGCGCTCATGTGGAAACGGCGCAGAAAACGGGTGTCTTTCAGCTTAAGGACCGTGGGCTGAACGAGGTGAGATGGGGAGGGACCGGACCTGGGACCTTGCAGGGGGCGGCGAAGTTAATCAGGGAGGGGCTGTGCCCGCTGTCGACTCCTTTCTCCAGTTCCCCGCAGAACTGCAGAAGCTGACGAGCAACCTTAGGACTATCGACTTGTCCAACAACAAGATCGACAATCTCCCGCCTCTGCTGATAGGGAAATTCACTCTGCTGAAGAGCCTGTCCCTGAACAGCAACAAATTGAGTATGGCTTTTGTGCCTAGTAATCAGCGGTGACGGGGTGGTTTTTCTGTTGATTTTTTTGTTATTATGAAACTATTTGGAAGACTCAAGATAGAATGCCAGATTTATGCAAACTTTTATATCTCCAAGGCTGTGTGGGTGGTATTATTAGTGGCGCTAACTTGGACTTAAAAGAAAGATTGTTAGGATGAGGTGTAAACAAAGTTACCTAATTTGCAAGAGGGATGGAACAGGCTTTATCACCCTCACAAAACTGCTACCAGATTGTGCCTATGCCCCATTACAAAGAATCGCATTGCACCCGTAAATGCTGCTGTGTTTTGATGGCACCCTCCCCTTCTGAACATCTTTGGTAAAAATGCAATACCTGAAGTGGCACATGTGATAACTACATTTATTAGCAAGAGGGGAAGCAGTCTGCCATGTAGTCTTAAATTTCATCAAAGGTCTTCAGTTTTATTGGGTTTAAATTGTTTTTTTCTTTACCAGCTGTTCTACCAGATGAGTTATGCAGTCTGAAAAAACTTGAGACGCTTAGCCTAAACAACAATCACCTAAGAGAACTGCCGACTACCTTTGGGCAGCTCTCTGCCCTCAAGACCCTGAGCCTGTCGGGGAATCAACTGGGAGCACTGCCACCCCAACTCTGTAGCCTCAGGCACCTGGATGTTTTGGATCTCTCTAAGAACCAGATTCGGAGTATACCTGACCTGGTCGGGGAGCTGCAGGTCATCGAGCTCAACCTCAACCAAAACCAGGTCTAGAGCTTGTAGTTAGGGGTTTTTGTTTTTAACCTTAATGTATGTTTGGGTGGTCTTTTGATAACCTTTTGTCCTCTAAACTGTAATCATAGAATTAAGTATCAGAGGCTAGATGAGAGTTATATTCTACAAACTGAATTTATCTTTCTTTACTTTTTTTTTTTGGTACCAAGAATCAAAGTCAGGATCTTGCATTTTTCAGGCAGGTACTTTTGTTGCTGAGCTATATTCCCACCCTCTGAATTAATTTCAAAGTTCACAGAGCCATGGAGTTGGAGCACTGTATGTATCTGTTGTGTAGTTGTTTGAGGGAGGGTGGAAAAGATAAGAATAAAATAATTTCAAAAGTTACTGAAAGACATATATATGTATGTGTGGCACTGGGGATCAAGCCCAGGGCTTTGGCCACGACATTACCCCCCTAGCTCACAAATAATTATTTAAACATTGCCAGCAGTGGTGGTACATGCCTGTAATCCCAGCATTTAAGAAGCTAAAGCAGCAGGATTACCACAAGTTGAAAGCCAGCCTGAACTATGAGAACCTACCTCAAAAAGACAAAGCAAGCAAACAAAAATAATCAATTCAATCTTTCTTTGATATACATGGTGCCATAGTGTATAGTGCTGCGTTTTTGTTTTTGAGTTGGGAGCCTTACTGTGTTGCCCAAGGAGGAATTGAACTTGCAGTCCTTGTACTTCAGCTCTGGGGTAGCTGGGATTATAGCCATGCATCACCACTACCACCATGCCCACCAGTCACAATAATCTTGAAAAGTTCAGGACTCCTCAAACATGTCTTTACCCATCTGGTGAGGTATTGTACAAGAGATACAATATGGCAATGAAGTTTTATTTATTTTTATGATATGGCTGGTGCAGCATGTGGTGCCAGGATCAAATGGGGGTCCCTGCAGTTGCCTAAGCAGGTGCTTTAGACCACTGAACTATCTTGTTGGCCCCTTTTATTTAGCTTTTTTGAGACAGGGTCTCACTATGCAGTTCAGGCTGGCCTTGAGCTCACTTTTGTAGCCCAGCCTGGCCTTGAACTTGCACCGATCCTCCTGCCTCAGCCTCCCAAGTGGTGGGATTACAGGTGTGTGCCACCGCACCTGGTGTGGCAGTGAGGCTTAAACTCATAGGTTCTGGATTGGACATCAGAGGTTGTCAAGTTATCTTTTTCTATCTTGTTAAATGTATGTCCTTTTTCTGAAGTCTTGACAGCCTTTCTTGAGTTAGTTAATTTTTGGGGGGATAGTCATATTGGGAATTTGTTTCTATTATTTTAAAAGGGTGTGGTTATTTATCTATCTGGAGGGAAGAAGTTTGGTCTAAACATAAGACATGACAAGACATTAAACACTGAGATTATGCAGCCTCTTGTTTTTCTAGCAGGTTTTGTTGTTGTTGTTGTTTTTTTTTTTTTTTGGTCTTTTTGAGGCAGGGTCTTACTATGTAGCTCAAGCTGGCCTCAAACTCACCATAATTTTCCTGCCTTAGCATCCCCACGCCCGGCTGTAGCAGCTCTTTTCTAGATCTTCATGGTCAAATACAGTAGCTACTCGCCATCTGTGATTGGTTAGATTGTTACTGACCTTCTTTGTGGTTAGCATTATTTTTCTGTAAATTTTTTTTTACGAAGCCAGGTATAGTGGTGCTGTAATCCTTAGAAGGCTGATGTGGGAGGATTACTGAATTTGAGGCCATAGTGAGTTCAAGACCAGCCTAAACTACACAGCAAGACCCTATCTCAACAAAAACCAAATGAATGGGCCTTTATTCTTATATAGTTCCTGAATAAGTGTGGGATGATGTCTAAGAATTTGCATTTTTATTAAGTTCCCAGTGTGGTCTGTAATGCCATCCAATGGAATGTGATGAGTTAGAGGTAGAGATGTAGCTTGGTGAGGTAGTGTTGGTTTAGCATGTGTGAGACCCCTCAGATTCAGTCTCCAGAACTGGGGGGGAAAAGGTGTTTCATGGACAAAAGAGGTGAACAAATCCAAGAGAACTATTTGGTATTTTGAGAGCCTAAAGCAGTGATGGTGAACCTTCTAGAGCTTTAAATGATATCAACAGTCGGCTGCAGCCTACATGCCATAGGTTTGCCACCTATGGCCTAAAAGAAATAGTAGTACTGAATTATGGTAGATCATTACTCAAAGTTGATGACCGACAGTGTTTTCCGTTCAGTCAAAGACAAAATGAAATTAAAATGAGTGAGGAGGAATGTAGATACAGATTCTGAGGTCATAACTAAAGTATAGCTTTAAGGGTAATAGCTTTCTAAATGGGCTGAAAGAGCAAATATGAAGTATTAAAGAATATTACTTGGGAAACATCCAAGAAGGTAAAATCAGGGATAATTCAAAAAGACAGGAAGAAAAGTCCAGTACTTATGTATAAGAAAAGGGATTTCAAGAAAGGGATAGATCCTGAAAGAGTTATAAACAGAGGCAGGAATGTAGCTCAGTGGCATAAGCACCTGTCTACCAAGTGCAAGGTCTTGAGTCTGATTCCAGTACCCAAAACAACAGCAACAAAAAAAGTTAGACATATTAGTGATACACGCAACCTATGTTTATAGCAGCACAATAATTGCTAAAACTTGGAAGTGGTCTATATGTTGTATTAACAGATGAATAAATAAAAGGGATGTACATACACAGGAGTACTACTCTGCCATAAAGAATAAATGAGACATTTGTACAAAAATTAGTAGACCTTGAGACAACAATAAAGTACAATAAGTCAAATGCAGAAGGTTAAATATTACATGGTTTCTCTTACATGAGAAACCCAGAGTATAGCTACAGAGCAAATAAACAAAGTAACAGGAAACAGGGATAGCTCTTTTGGAAATAAGAATGGAACCAAGAGATGGAAAGAGGGGAGAGTGGATGGCACAGGGGAGTAAAAAGAATTACGATATTTCATGTACATGAACCAACTCCCTATGGCGAATGTAATCATTATGTACTGAAATGTACTAATATTTTTTCTTAAAAGAAATGAATAATACAAATGCAAAAGAAAATGAGATTAAACATGCACTAACAAATATGCCAAAATGTTTATGAGGGTTATTTCTGGGTGGTAGATTACAGGTAATTTTTTTTCTTTAAATTTATGTGATTCCCAGTTTCTATAACGAACCTTTTTTTCTTAAAAAAATTTATTTCCACCGGGCGTAGTGGCGCACGCCTGTAATCCCAGCACTCAGGAGGCTGAGGCAGGAGGATCGGTGCGAGTTCGAGACCAGCCTGGGCTACAAGTGAGCTCAAGGCCAGCCTGAACTGCACAGTGAGACCCTGTCTCAAAAAAGACCAAAAAAAAAAAATTTATTTCCAAAACGCCTCATTGCCTTCAGAAAAACATTTTATTTTTGAAGTGGAGGAGTAGTAACAGAAGGTATATAAGGGAGGCTTCTGCAGTGAGTAGGTAGTGAGAAAACGGAGGAGGGAAAAGAGAACTAGGACAAATAGTCAAGATGTTTTGTTTTGTTTTGATGTAATAAAAAGTAATCATGGGGGCCGGGCATGGTGGTGAACACCTATAATCTGAGCACTTGGGAGGCTGAAGCAGGAGGATCAGTGTGAGTTCCAGAGCAGCCTGGGCTACAAAATGAGCTCAAGGCCAGCATGACCTGCATAGTGAGACCTGGTCTCAAAGACAAAAAAAAAAAAGTAATCATGGGCCATAGATATAGCTCAGTGGCATAGTGACTGCCCAGCAAGGGTTCAATTTCAAGTACAGAAAAAAAAAAGTTCTCATGATAAAGCTTATGTTTTTCCCTTTATTGTTTTGCTCTTACTGTTCAATAGATATCTCAGATCTCAGTAAAGATATCTTGCTGTCCTCGCCTTAAAGTTCTTCGCCTGGAGGAGAACTGTCTGGAACTCAGCATGCTTCCACAGAGCATCCTCAGTGATTCCCAGATCTGTCTGCTTGCTGTGGAAGGCAATCTTTTTGAAATAAAGAAACTTCGAGAACTAGAAGGCTATGATAAGGTATGTATTGAGTTAGGATATAGTGGACCCTTTAAATTAGCAGCAGTTAATATTCCTAGAGCAGCCATGAATTGTGAAAAACCATGAATTTCAGATACAGTCAGAAAAATGCCTACAAATGCCAATTGTGCATTACTACAGCATAACTTTTTGGCTTGTAGAGCTCCAGGATGTTGAACTACTGGAGTATTTTATTTTTTTATTTTTATTTATTTATTTTTTTTAATTTATTATTATTATTTTTTCTTGTTTCAGAACCCTTGTTTGTTTATTCACTCATTTTCATGGCCAGCTCAGCCCGCCCCGAAGGCAGGGCTGGCGCAGCATGTGGTGCCGGGGATCGAACCGCAGTCCCTGAAGCTGCCCAAGCTTCCCCAAGCAGGCGCTTTAGACCACTGAGCCATCCCGCTGGGCCCAACTGGAGTATTTTAAACTTGTGTTGTTTAGCTTCACTGCCAAAAGCTTTAGAAAATGCAGGGCATTTTCGTGAAATCTTAAGCTTCTAATCACAGCAAAACCAGAAACTACTAGAGCTACAGGTGGTACAGCAATCTATTATGATACAAGGGATGCTGGAGCATCTGCCAGAGATGGTTTATAGGGCAGCAGCCAATTAGCAGCAAGAACTGAATAGTGTTCTCAGATTGGCTGCTTGCAAACCTCCTGCCCACCTCCCAAAAAACTGTTAAGGATATTTGCTGGGATTTCTATGAACAATTAGTAGTTACATTCTAAGGAAAAATATGAAAAGGACCAAGGCCAAGAACTCTGAACCATGACATCAGCTTCTAGGGAATATACTGTATATCTGCTTTTCTCATGATTACCTCAGAGAAGACAATCCTGATGTAATCCATATGAATGTGTGGCTAATAAGTTTTTTGAGGTGTGTATGTGTGTGTGTGTGTGTGTGTGTGTGGTGTTTTGAGACAAGGTCTTGCTTCATAGTTTAGGTTGGTCTTGAGCCCACTATATAGCCCAGGCTCGCCTAGAAGTAGAAATCCTCCTACCTTAACCTCCAGGGTGCTGGGATTGTAAGCATGTGCCACCATGCCTAGCTAGCTAACAAGTTTGTTCTCCCCCATTTTGGAGGTGGTAGAACAAACAGGGCAAATGGTATTATGCCAAGTTCTATGAGGTAGATCACTGTAAATCATCTTTGATAGATTTTGAATTAAAGTACAAAGTTTTAAAAGTTCCATGTTTTAGATTTACAGTTAGAATTTGATAGGTTTTGTAGAAAATGGATCAACTCCAATAGAAACAAAAATGAATATAGACATATAGCTTAGTGGTAAAACACATGATTAGCTTGCATGAGGTTCTGAGTTTAATCCCCAGTACTACTAAAGGGAAAAATTTCACAAGAAAGACAAAATCAAAGCAACATAATAAACAGGCTTATATTCTCATGCCCAGATGTCACATCTATACTTTCCTTTCCTGATTTTCAGTACATGGAGAGGTTCACAGCCACCAAGAAGAAGTTTGCATGATCTCCAGGTCTGTAAGAACCTTTTAGGACACTAACATGGAACCTTTCCTGGAAACTGGCTGCATCAGAGACTGAAGGATATTTGCAGTAAGAAGACAACACTCCAGGAGATCATGTTTAACTCAGTAATCTTCCTTTTCAGGGCTATCTCACATAAACCAAAAGAAAAGGAGTCAGGACACATGAAGAATGCTCCACTATGAGTCATGGATAGGCAATGGACAATGTTGTTCCTCAGCACGAGTATGTAGTTGCTCTTTATCAGGCATGAATGCTGCCTAACAGAGTAGCTATACCACAGCTTGGAACTGCTTCATTTCAATGTGAGCTTTCATAAAGTTGGCTGCCATTCCATCTGTGTTCATATTCATGTTTTTATAGAAATACATGTAAGTTCTGAGAAGCTGGCATAATCCTAGGATTTATTATTTCAATGTATCAGTTCAGCTGAAATGTTTATACTTTGGGATATACCTATATGACTGTCTTAACTAAAGTGTGCTTCAATTAGAAAAGCACCAGTACCACACTAAGAGATACGCCTGAAGGCTGCAGTAGCAATTTATTTACTATTGCAGGTGCCTTATTGGTGGAGAGTTCAGAAAAGCTAAAACTGTATATGCAACACTTACAAAATATAAGAGAGATTGTAATAAGCAAGATTTTCTTGACGCTTTAAGAAATTATGTCTTTATTTCTGGTAGTCTTTCCCCATTTTTTATTTATAACTCTACTAATAAAATAACCTTTAGGAAACGACTGTTAACAGTACTTGTAAAATGACATATTTATTAAGTTTATTCTCTGAAGGAGAATGATTCTTTACTAATTAAATAATTTTTAAGGAACTTTGGATGCAAGATTGTTTAAAGAAGATAGAACATGGGCCAATGAGATAGCTCAGTGTTCTAAAGTGCCTACTTAGGCAAGCTTAGGGACCATGGTTTGATTCCCTAGCACCACATGGCACACCAGCTCCTAAAAAACAAAACATTAACTGGTAAATGGCTCTTTTGTTCTTTTTTTAATTTTTATTTTATTTATTTATTTATTTTCCTTGGTTCAGAACTTTTGTTTATTTATTTATTTTTATGGCCGGCTGAGCCTGCCCTGAGGGCAGGGCTGGTGCAGCATGTGGTGCTGGGGATCGAACCGTGGTCCCTGCAGTTGCCTAAGCTTTCCTAAGCAGGCGCTTTAGACCACTGAGCCATTCTGCTGGGCCCCCCCTTTTGTTCTTTGATCATACTCTGCCTGTACTGTGGAAGCTGAGGCAGGAGGATCACAAAGTCAAGGCCTGCCTAGATACTTAGTAAGATCTCATCTCAGAAAATAAAAAAAGTGCAGACTATGTATACAACTATTTTCTCTTAGTTCAATGAAAAGAAATCTTTTGTGACAAAAATTAGAAAAATTATCATGTTTACATCCTGTGCTCTGTAAAACTACAAGGACAACAATATGCATTGCCAGTTATTGGGAATGTACTACTAATGTGCTTTGAAAATGTCACATTGTTATTTCTTATGAAAGTAAAACAAGAAAAGAAAAGGTGCTATATATTCCAACACTCAAAAGGCTGAGGCAGAAAGATTGCTGTGAGTTCAGAGAGCAATCTGGGCTACACAGTAAATTCAAGGCCAGGCTAACCTACACAGCAAGAGCCTGTCTCAAAAAAAGGAAAAACAAAGTACAAAAAGACCACCTCCAAAAATAAAAATTCTACCCCAAAATTAAAGTGTATGAAGCTTGCCAGGCGTGGTGGCGCACACCTGTAATCCCAGCACTTGGGAGGCTGAGGCAGGAGGACTGATGCGAGTTCAGGACCAGCCTGAGCTACAAAAGTGAGTTCCAGGCCAGCCTGAACTACATAGTGAGACCCTGTCTCAAAAAGACAAAAAAAAAAAAAAAAAAAAA
>PVJA010048053.1:0-14375 GCA_004027025.1 Myocastor coypus | reverse complement strand
GCATGCCTTTGCCATCACTGGCTGATAGAGGGGGCAGACACAGCCCAGATCCATGTTGATTGATCCTAGCAAACCAGCAGTAGAATTATGGCAGTGGTGGATAATCCTAATAAATCTGGGCTTTTAATTTCACTGAAGCTCAGGCTGCTTCTGATTTCTGGCTGTGAGTGTGAGACCTGAGTTTTCCAGTTCACAATACTGCGAGTGCCCCTTGTCAGCTGGAACTCATCTCCCTGACATCCTGCTTGCTTGAACTTGGTGGCACTTCAGGCTGACACTTGGAGCTGCTAGATGAAGCCAACCTGTAGCTGTTCTCAGTTCTGACTTCTGTTGGCCCCTTTCCAAAAGAGCTACCAGCCCGTTACTCTCTTCTGGAGTTGGGGTTATGTGAACCCAAATAACTTGCCAGCTACTATAGTCTACCATGTACACTGCTCTGTTGCACTGGTGTGTTTCTCCACACACCATGGAGTCCTCTGGAGTCACCAATAGTTCATGTGTCTCTGCAGGTTTGAGCCACCGCTCTGACACTATAAGCCAGAGCCCAGGGAGAAGGTGCTGCCTCTTACCACTCACTCTTGTGCATAGCAGTCCTTCATTTCACTCTATAGGCTCTAATTCTCACTTCAGATCCTTGCTGGATCCTGGGGAACCACTTCCCTCTTTTCTTCTTCTCTTCCTCATGTTACTATATTCCAGCATACCCATTTTTCAAAACAGCTCTTTTCATTGTATTTGCAAAATTTAAGCCCCAAATAATAAAATTCTTATCTCTATTATAACCAAGCTACATGTTTTTAAATGGACATAACATAATAAAAAATGTGTGTTTCTTTGCTTTATGAGGTGAAAACTAATGTACAAAATGATATTTGTTGGAATTACCCAAATCTATCTATCTATCTATCTATCTATCTATCTATCTATCTATCTATCTGAGAAAGAGTCTTGATATGCAGTTCAGGCTGGCCTTGAGCTCTTTGTAGCCAAGGCTTGTCTCAAACTCACAATGATCATCCTGCCTTAGCCTCCTAAGTACTGGGATTACAGGTGTTTGCCACCATTACTTGCCAAATTTTAAGTATTTCAATGGCTTCCTTATTAACTAAATGAATGATAAGAGAAAAAAATGAACAAATTATTCTGTTTAAGTGATGTGTATCATAAATATGATTCAAGTTAGAGACATTCTCTTGCCCATATGCATATTGTGGTCATTGTCAATGTAATGATATAAAAAACACTTTTTCTATAGTTTTAAATGTTTTTTCATGATATTTACTTATAATGCCCTTTATAGACTAATAACATGCCAACATCTTCCATGACAAGGCCCTACCTCTGAACACAGGAGAGTTGGAAGGGATAATTTTTATAATTAAATCCTAACACTGGAGAAAGCCAGAAATCATGTCATGAAGACAACTAAACAGTTTGTGGAAAGGCCTGTGTGGTGAGGAATCAAGTCTTTCTGCAAACATCCAGCATCAACCTGCCAGCCATGTGAGTGGCCAGCATCGTGTGTACACTGGCCTCCGTCAAGCCTTTAGATGATGACAGCTTGACATAGAACTATGGGATTTAGTGTTTGCCCAGTGGCGTTTTGAGCTTGCTTCAGTCCTGTTTCTGCCTACTACCCTATTTTACCCTTTTGGAATGGAAGAGTTTACCCATAGATGTCAGAAGAATTTCTATTTGATTTTTATAAAGTCTTACAGCTAAAGTACAGGAGATGTTGGCCTTGGACTTTTCAACAATGATGACTCTTGAGATGGACTAAATGCATTGGCAGGGCAGGGGGGCTTTGGGAACCCAGATACAATATTATGACACAAATCTACAATGTACTCCTGAAGCCCCATGTGTTTGGAAGTGGGCTGTTGTCAGAAGAGGTTGGTAACTGGAAGTGTGACCTTGGAAGGGCATGTTCTTGTCCCCACTCCACCTTCTCTCTCTGCTTCCTGGCTACCATACAAGTAGCTTTCTTCCACCATGCCTTTCTACCATGTTTTTACCATTGAGTGAAGCTAACTGTAGACTGAATGCTGAAAATCATGAGCCATAATACTCCTCCTTTAAGCTTTGTTGAATATGTTGTCTCAGTGATGGGAAGTCTAACTAATATATCCGGAGAAAAAGACATTTAAATCTATTATGAGTTGTCTCAAAGAGTGTCTCTATATTGTAGCCATGAAATGTGTGAATTTCAGAGTACTAAACTCCATTAGGTATTATCATGACAAATGATTCAACAAATATTCATTCTCTACAAGTGAACACAGTGCCTTATTGCTTACAGAGGTCAATATACAGAAAACACATAGATAGCTTCAACAGAATACAAATGTAATAAATACAAATGTAATAAAGCAACTAAAACTAAGGGATTGTGTCCACAAGACAGGCAACATAAAAGCAATGATGAAAAACTTAACAAAAAACTTGGGGCACTAATTGGTAGTTCATGAGTGCCCCCAAGGGAAGTAGAGATTCAATGCTCTTAGGCAGAGTCACAGTGTAAGTTCTGCTCTACAGCAGTAAGGGGCTTAAGAAAATCCTATCAGGATCTCATTTGTTCCATGCCACTGTCCAGGGTCCAGTGGGAACACACCTATAGTAAACTACAGGACTCGTGTAGTCTACTACAACAAAGGAAAATATGAAACAAGTGAATCTTGGAGTAAATCAAGAAGGAGGACATTAGAGTAGAGTACTTTTAGGGTTTAGGAGCTGGAATTAATTGCAGGACTATTTTACCATGAGTTGCTCAAAATTTAAAAGTATGTTAAGTAACTGTAATAGTCCATGGTTTCATCTTTAGAATATGCAAGTCTTTTTGGAGTTACTGTATTATCAGTCTATAATCTTATAATGAAATGTTTGAAATCTGAACAAGCAAGTATTGCACAATTTTGACCTTCAACCATTTTTCTGAATTTGCTTGTTTTACTATTCAGAGTACAGATCATTTTGAGAGATATGGATTTTCTTTTATATCTCATTTCCAAGAGGATGTGAACAAAATCCTTTGGATTCTTTCGTGTGTTATGTAGACCTCTCTAACAAAGATGTGGCTGACAAAAAAATGATCTTTCTCTCCACTTATGCTTTCTGATTTTTTAAAATGTATTTAGTACAGGGTGTACAAGGTCTCACTACATAGATCAGACTAACAGCGATCCTCCTGTTTTCAGCCTCCCAAGTGCTGGGATTGTAAGCGTGTGCTATCACACCCAGTCTCAATTGCAGTCCCAGCACACCCCGATCCCTGCATCTGCCTAAGGTATTCCATTAATAAAAGTTATTTTCAAGCTTGATAAGAAAGGAAGAACCAAGGATACATAATTCTATCATTTCTTTGTACATACTGTTTCTCCTATTGTAACACCACTGCAAAGCACTGCAGTCTTTAATAACCTGGTCAAAGTCATTCTCATGAGGCTAGCCTTGCAAAGAGTTTCTGCCTTCTCAAAATTGTCTTAATAACTTAAAATCTTTTGAATTTTTATATAATTTGTAGAAAATACTGCCAATAAAAAAAGCAAAATAGATTATCAGATCAGTTTTCTGGATAATTTTTATTCTTCAAGTGTTTCATCTTAAAATGTTTCTTGAAATCTTTAATTTCTCTGTAATGTTTTCCAGTGTTCTGTACATAGTTTTTGTAAATTTTGAGTGAGATTTATTACTATTTCACATCTCAATACCCCTGTAAATGATGTATCTTGTGTTTGTTAATTGCCATGACAAGTGAAAGCAGAGTAGCTTTTTAATACACATTTATTATTTAAAAACCAAAGATCAAATTCACATTTTCTTTAAAATGCATTTTCCAGTGGCTCAGAACTTTCCCTCTCTATCATCATTACCCCTGCTTATAAGGTAAAATTATGATCCCTTTTCACAATAGTCCTGGTGATTACTAGAATTCTTGGCATATGGTAAATGAATAGAAATATTTTAATAATATGAGTATATTAATTTGGCAGTAGGTACTATTCAAATATTTCAGTGCTTCTGAAGGTTCAACTTTTCCTAACTCCTTTTTCTGAGTTTTGATTACACAGCATGGCAGTACTGTTCTTTCATACATTCATAGATGTTAATAGTCATTTCTCAGTATCTGTCAGAGGCTGAGTCTATAACCCACTGTCAATATCCAAATGGGTAGGTACTCAAGTTTCTTAGGTAAAGGGGATTAGCATTTGTATGAAATCTATGGGCATACACTCAAATACTGTAAATTGTCTCTAGATTACCTATAATACCTAATTCAATAAATAATTTCTATACTGTATTATTTCAGAAATAATCAGAATTCAAAGGTCTGTCTATGGTCAGGACACACATGTGTCTGAATATGTTCCACCTATGGCTGCTGAGCCCACAGACATGGAACCATAGATGCCAAAATCTGACTGTAGCTTTTCCCTACCTATGTAGAAAGAGAGCATCCTGGGGGTCTGTATGCAAAACAGTGATGCCTCCAAAAGGAATGGGTACAGAATGAGTTTAGGACTGACTAACCAGTGGTGCGCTTACAGAAAGCTTGTACCATCTGAACTCTGAGGTAGATGACTATAGCATCTCTGAATCCTTGAACTCGAGTGAACAAGGGCGAGGCTGCTAGAAGGACCGAGAGGTACAGAGTTCAAAAATCAGAAATTCAGTTGGTGCAACTTATAGAGAAGGTACTGTTCTTGAATATTGGAATATGGAAGGAATTTATATCTGTGACAGTTGTTTATTTATTTGATAGTTCCATAAACTCGGTGAGATACTTTCCTGTCATATTCTAGAACAGGAAAGAAAATTTCGTGTATCATTATGTTATGTTAGAAAGGAATGTGCTATAAATAATTTTGAATCCCAAAAAGTGTCATTAATTAATTGTGCAACTTTGAGAAATTATTTTGCTTTCTATGTCTTGGGTTATGTATTTTAAAATTAAGTGGAAATATTGCTCATCATTTTGAGTTTGTGCAAAGAAATTTGAGATAATGTCTATAAAATGCCTAGCAGTGATAGTTATCATATATTAACAGTGTAAGCTTTTTTTAGGACTAAAGAATCTTAACATTGATTAGACAAACTAGTAATGATCTTATAATTTTTAGAAAGCTAAAAAAGCTTTTCCCTGCTGTATTTAAAATTAATCTTTCAAAGGGTAGGCCACATAGCTCAGTGGATTAAAGCACCTGCAAGCAGGCACAAGGGCCAGGGGGTTTGATCCCTGGGCCTGCTATGCCAGCCCCACCCCCGGGTAGCACTGAGAGGGCAATTGAGACTGGGTGTGGTGGTGCATGCCTGTACTCCCAGCTCTTGGGAGGCTGTAAACAGGCAGATCACTATGAGTCCCATCTAATAGTAAAATCCTGAACACCCTGTAGATCCTTCTCTAAGATAAATAAATAAATAAATAAATAAATAAATAAATAAATAAATTTGATCTTTGAAAAGGAACACCCTTTAAAGAAAAGTCAGTGCTATTTGTAGACAAAAATAGACAAAGATAGTCCCCTCGTTTTTTAAAAAATAATTCTCAACTTAAGAAAACAGAATAAGAAAGCCATGCCTCCGGAGATATTTGGAACAGTGAAAGAAGTGTAGCTGAGATGAAAATATAAATAAGTTAGAAGATACTGCATGTTAGAATGAAAGCTGCATTAAACTGTATGTATCCGTATATTAACTGGTCATACCAGAAAGGACTTTCTGCCCAAGGTGAATTTATAACCTGTGTGTCGATGAAATCCAGTCTCTCGATGATAGATGGAATGCATGTATAAGAATGAGAAATGTGCTAAAAGCAAGAACAGTAAATGGCAATCTTCTGACTTACTGTATGTGTCACTGGAAAGAGTGATTATTTCTCACAAGTGGAGGTGAAGTCAGGGACTATTATGGTCTATCTTTAAGTGGTTTTATTCTTTTCTTCCACATCCACCAACATGATTAAATAATGATTTGGCTCAGAAGAGTCTTGAGCTTTGTAGCTACAAGTTCATTCCCAGCCAAGTTGGTAAATGTTCTGGGGTTCAGCATTAGAAAAGCACAGAGATAAGAATCACTGTGTCACAAACAGACAGGGCCACCCCTGTCCATGGGGAAGTTGGGATCTCAAGGAAAAGGCCTTTACTAGATAAGGAGATAGTCCAAGCCTGTCTTTAGTGTGTGCTGTAGGCTCAGGTAAGTCCTGGGTGAGTACTGTGGGAGTCTCCCTTAAGGGAGCTGGCTTAGAAACATTGCCTGTCTGAAGAAGATTCATGGCTCAATGGCAGCTCTCAGTCCTATCACCAGGTAAGTAGTGTCAGGCGGTATCCATAGTACCAGGCAGACATTCTCAGGTGGTGACTGATATGGGTCTTCTATGTACACGTACATTCCAGCATTTCAATGAAGAAACACCAAGGGCCTGACGTGCCAACCCTTGGAACTTCAGCAGTGGCCGAAAGGTATCTTTCCACCAGGAGGAACAGAAAATTAGTGTGGCCTAAGGTCAAAGAACCTCAGAAAGGATGATTATCTGAATGTCTCCTTCCTACCTTTGTCTTTTTCTTCCTCATCCTCCTTTCTTTCCTCTTTCTCCTCCTCGTTCCTCTTATCCTTCAGCTTTCTCTTCCTCTTTCTTACTCTTTTTTGCTTCTTTTCCATCCCCTCCTACACCCCCATTCTTTCTCCTCTTTCTATTAGTTTACCATTGAAAGTCACACTGGGCCAGGAAGATAACACAGCAGTCTAAGCGCCTGCCTGGCAAGGACCAAGACCCAGCTTTGATTTCCAGTACCACATGCTGTGCCATCTGGCAACCCTGGGCACCCTGTGTTGGCCACTGAAACCGAGCATGGTAGCACACACCAGTACTCCTAGAACTGGGGAGGATCACCACTAGTCTGAGCTGTGTGGTGAGACACTGGAGACCCTGTATCAAATAAATAAATGAATAAATAAATAAATATATTTTTTTAAAGTCACACTCAACTGTCATAGCATTCAATGTTAGATTTACGGTTCATGATGCTTAGTGTCAGATATTTGTTCAGAAGTTCCTCTTGCTTATAAATAAGCCAGTCTCCAGAGAAAACAAGTATAAAGGGTATGTTTGCTCATTTCTCTTTCCCCATTTCTGTCTCTCTATTCTTTATTCTTGATTTAATATATTACACTAGCTGATTATTTTAAGAGCAAAATGTGGTGAGCAAGAACCTTTTTTCCAGATGAGGACACTAAAATTTAAAGAGGCTAAAGAACTTGCCCAAGATTCCGTGCTATACTGGAGAAGGGATTTGAAGCCAGGACTCTCTTCTAGCCATAATCATTCTCATTCCTCAAGAACTGTTAACCTTCTATAGAACAAAGAATACAAGTGCCTTTGTACTAGAGAAGAACCTTATGATCTGACAACATGATAGTGTATGGGCAGGAATCTTTTCTCATTTTGTATGCTTTCATTTACATCCTACTTAATACATGAAAATTGTTGGGGACCAGGCTATGTAAGACACTGTGGGAGTGGGGGGTCCAACGACATGACTTAAGCCCTGCAGTCCTGAGGTCAGTGTGGCCCTGCTTCAGGAGCATGGAGGTGCAGGAAGGTTTGTGCCCTTGGCAGTGGGCTAAATGCTGATACCCCAGCGCTCCTGAAACAAGACAGCACCTGCTGAGGACTGCAGCCAAAATACAGGCATCTGGGCATGAAGGAAATCTGGGTGCTCGTTAAGTTTTTCCTTATCTCCCCACCCTCTATAGCTGCTCCATGAAACTCATGCTACACCTCCTCCTGTGCTTCTTGCTTGCTAATAAAAGTAGGTCAACCACGAGGTTGCTATTCTTGTCCCCTACACACCCACCTGTATCTTAACTTTTGTCTTTTGTCTTTATTCCCCACCATTCTCCCCTTAGGCATCCATGGCTCTGATCAGCCCTTGGTAACAAACCAAGTCAAATTTTTCCCTGTTAGAACACTGGGGTTTGACAAGATAATGAGTTGGTCTCAGTTGATAAGCCTCTCCTAAGAACTTGCTTCATGTTTTTCAAAGATGGGTTCTAAGACTAACCTTAGAATTAGGTTTTAGAAATTACTTGCTCACAAACATTTATAGTCTATGGGTGGTGTCATAGCTTTGCTTTCCTCTTGGGAAATCAATGATGGAAGGGGTGAATAAAGCAGTTTACAAAATAACTAAGGAATATATATATATATATATATATATATATATAATATATTATAATATACATAATATATATATTGAAAACATATCTAGATTTTTGTTTCATATTCTATGTATGATGATCAACTTTTTTACTAGCAAAAGTTTATTAATAATAAATGCATGTAAAATTTCTCTTTCACATCTAAAAATAATCTACAAGCTATCATAATTTCAAGTTATACATATTAATAGGAGGTAGGTTTATATAATATACATGACAATCAGTGTTTCATATTCATTCATCAGAAGCTTTAATGAGTGCAGCATTCTCTTATGTTTTCTGCAGTCTCACTGATATTTTCCAAAAGATCTTCAGACACACGTTTCATACTCTTTTTTTTTTTTGGAGGGGAAAGGTCTACAAGGTGTTCAGGGTCTCACTACTAGATCGGACTCATAGTGATCTGCCTGTTTACAGCTTCCCAAGAGCTGGGATTACAGGCACGCGCCACCACACCCAGTCTCAACTGCTGTCTCAGCGTGGCCCATGTCTGCTGTGTCCACATGGCAGACCCGAGGAATCAAACCCCTGGCCCCTGCGCCTGCTTACAAGCGCTTTAATCTGCTGGGCTATTTGGCCAGCTCTCAGGCTTGATACGTTCTATCAGCTTTAGGAATCTGCACCTCAAGATGTTTCTTCATGGTCCCGACATTCCTGGTGACTTCTCCAGCAGACCCTGCAGGCTGCTCCCCGCTTGCCTTCTTCCTTCAGCTCTGTCATGCGCAGCTAGTTGGTGTTCCTGCTGCGCAGTGTCCAGCAGCGCAGCCATCCCTAGCTGAGACCCTCATTCTGGGCGCTCTCCAGTACGCGCTTGCGCTTCTCCAAGGACTCCCCTCGCGGGCACACTTCTCCTGCTCCTGCTCGCCTTGCGTTAACTTTTTGTTGGTAAAGATCACCCAGCTTTCCAACTTTCACTTCAGAGTTCTCACACTTCTCTTGCTTTCTATTATGATTGTATTCAGCTGCGCTAAAGTATCTTCCGAGCTCATGTTCTTATTTTCAGTTTTATTAATTTCTTCTTCATTTACATTCAGGAGTTCCTTAAGAGATACATAAACTGATGCCCTGTATTGGACAAGGTAGTTGGCACCAGCTTCAGGATTGAACTTCATTTCAAAGTTGTAACCTTTGGGACAAGTTTCAATTTTCTAGCCATTTTGTGATACTCTACTAACTGTGTTTCTATCGCCTCCTTGGCTCTGGCATAACTTCCACTCCTCCTTCCACAACTGGCCAACCTCCATGTCCTTGGCTAACTTAGTGATGGTTTGTTGTAAGTCATTTTTTTTTCATCATCTATTCTCTTAATGTCAGCAACTGAGTACTTCTGGTTCTCAACAGTATGCTGTAGCTGAGTAATCTCCTGTTTATTGTTTTACATTCTATTTCTGCTAAAGAAATTTCTTCATGGAGACCACTCAGTTTCTGGTCAAGAATAGCTGAATGAGACTCCAAATTGCATATGTATGATTGGTACTTCTGAGCATTTGCTTGTAAGGAAGTTTTCTGTTTCCTCAATGACTAGATGATTTAGTTCTCTTTCTCTTTCCTGCTTCAATCTTGCACTCTGCTCATTCAGTGCTTTGTTTTTGCAGCTGAGCTATCTGGTCAGCCATAGGGCATATCTTATATGAACATAAACTCATATTCTTTAATCTCCCCCAATTACTTGACATAAACTCAGATTACATAATAATTTATTTCTAATGCACTGTTTCTAAGAGAGTGACAATTCTCCATTTACTTAGTTCTCCAACAATGATTTCTCTAGTGAGATGAAGCATAAATCCAAAATATTCAACCATAAGTGAATTACTGATGGCTCTTGTCTAGCTAACATTAACAGTATATTCATATCAACCATTTAAAAATCTTCTTTCTTATGATTTATAAAATTGGCCATTTCCTAAAATCTATACAAATAATGCATATACATATATCTACTGCATGTAGACATTTATAAGGGTGGTGTACAAATTTGCATGTGATAAAGTTGAACACATTTGCGGGCTCATGTACACATTTAGCAACCCAGACCAAGCTGGTGAACTGTACAGATGCTGATTTCCTAGGAATGTTGTTTAGGGCAGTCTACTAGAGAGCAAAAGTACACATAGGAGCTTTCCATGTCATTTCTTACAACTGCATATTGACCCTACAATTACTGTATGATAGGAAGGATTTAGACCTTATGTAACTACTGTCATCCTTATGATACAGTCTAGTCATAGTGTAGTTACAAATATAAAAACACACTAAGAACTATATAATAACTACTACAACATGATTAGGGAGAAAATATTAGACACTATAAATGCATATAACAAGAGAGAGTAGTCTGCATTTGAGAGTCCAGGAAGGCTTCCACGGGCTGTAACATTTAAAGTGAAGGTTAGCCAGGTGTGGTGGCACATGCTTATAATTCCAGTACTTGGGAGGCTGGCAGAGGTGGTAGGATAGCAGCAAGTTAGAGGCAACCTGGGCTACATAGTGAACTCAAGCTGAGCCTGAACCACACAGGAGACCCTGTCTTAAAAAATAAATAAATAAAACAAAGCGAAGGCTGAGAATGATTAGGAATTGGATAAACAAAAAAGGAGGTGAAGGAAAAACATTCACTTGTTTGTTTGTTTGTATATTTGATACACGGTCTCACTACACAGCTAAGACTTGTAGTGATTCTCCTGTTTTGAACCTCCCCACCTCTAGGATTACAGGCATGGGGCACCATGCCAGAACTCATTCGCCCTTCAGCATGCCCTTGGGCAGAGCTGGCATGGCATGGGGGACCAGGGATTGAACCTTGGTTCCTAGAATGCCTTTGCCTTTGGAAGAGTTGTATCTCAAGACAGAAAGGAATGCTTATAAGGAAGATAGACAGAAGGTAATGCTGAAAGGATAGTCTAGCAGCAAGTCATATCAGACCTTGCAGACCATAGCCACTTCATCCTTATGCACTGAATTTGTTGAAGAAGACAGTGCTAATGTCACAGTTACATTTTTAAAACTACTGTTTTCATTTTTAGGTGAAGAATGACTTAGCGGGGAAGGATATCACTTAGTGGGGAAGAAAAAGGAAGCTATTGTAGAAGACAGATTAGAGATTGGGTTCTGGGAATCAGGTGGAGACAGTGTACATAGGGAATGGACTCAAGATATACTGGTCAGACTTGATAATAGTATGAGTATGAGGTGTGGATATCAAAGATTACTGTATATCCAAATTTGGGCCGGGACTTCAAGTGGCTAGAGAAACTATCGTATTTTCAGGTTTCCTAGGGGTTTGCAGTGGAGGCACAAGAAGAATGCAAGGGAGGTCTTGAGTAGGGCAGGGGATAGTTTGGTTCAGTTTCAAAGTCAGGCTAAGAAGTCAATGCGACTTCCAGCTAGAGAATTCAAAAAGACAAAGACCTATCTCCAACCTGGTAAAGAAAAAAATGGGCCCGAGGTAAAAATGTGAAGTCTTTAGCATCCAGACAATCTTTAAAATCAAGAAGGTACATAATGAGAAGAAAGTGAGAAGAGGAAGAAAAGGCAAGTGGCCCAGAGGAAACTCCTGGTAAATATTTACTGATCAAGGAGAGCAGAAGGATCTGGTAAGAATATTGCAAGGAAGTAGTCAAAAAGGGATAGGAAATCCAAGAGGGATGCTGGGAAACAGAAGGATAAGAAAGTTGCAAAGAGAAAGTAGAAGACCATGTTAAATGCTCTGTGGCCTTAAATCCAATGAAGCCTGGTGATAACTACTGGGTTTAGCAATGCAGAACCATTTTTAACTAGGGCCAAGAGAACTGGACATTGAGTAGACTAAAGAAGCTTGTCAACCTGTGAGGCCTGTGGGGAGCATATAGGAAGAATTAATTGTGTTACTTACATGCGCTGACTCCCCACAACAATATAGTCATTGTGTACTGTAAATATGGGCTAATAAATAAAAATAAATATTTGGATATGAAATAAATATATATTATTAAAAATAAATATATGGAAATTATCCAGATTTTCTGTTGGGTGGGAAAAATTTACACTGTAAAATATTATTAATCCACATATTTGCTTACATTTGATGTTATACATGTAATTATTATTAAAATTACAGTGATATTTCATACTAACAGAAGTCTCACCATGTGCCTGACATTGGAGTAGATGCTCATAAAACCCTAATCAAGATCAGAGGGTCAGAGGAACTTGCAAAATGATGGTAAAATTTATCTGACAAAATAAACATGATAGAATAGCAAAGAAAATTCTGGGAAATCAAACAAAAACTATGACCAAACCAACTATAATTGTGGTTTGCAACAATAGAGAGCTCAGTGGAAAAAACTCAAAAACAATTACAAATTTATGGGCAACTTCAATGATGCCATGGTTTCCAGCCAGTGAAGAAAAAGCCAGGTCATGATAAAAGTTTTGTGACACCTGAGTAGTCATTCAATAAATAAATAAATAAATAAATAAATAAATAAATAAATATCTCTGTATAAGATGTAAGCATTTAAAAACTAGAAAAATAACTAAGTCAAACAATATTTTTGTCTGTTACTCCTCAGTCATTGCTGGGAAAAATACCCAACACCCAAAATGAAGGAAGGAAAGGTTTACTTAGCTCACAGTTTGTATAGGTTTTACTCCATAGTTGACTGGCTCCAAGGCAGAGTGGCACATGGCAGAGGGCAGAAGCTCATGGTGGCAGAAAACTGAAAATTAACACGAGCAGATGGGAGGAGTAATGGCCACAGTATCTAGAGAGCCAGTCTGTCTTTCTTATTTTGCATTCAGACTATCTGCCCGAGCCTGGGTATAGCACACACACTCATAATCCCAGCGGTACTTACACCCATAATCCCAGTGGATCATGACTAATCATGAACTCTAGAAGTCCATCCTATGACTGCATGAGGCTTTGGGGAGGCAACTAGACACAAACCAAAACAATTTTTATACTTTTATGCTGAGTAATTTTTAAAATACAGGAGAATACTCATGTTTAAGTTGGAAAGAATACACAATTATACATATATACTCACACACAGAATGACAAAAAACAAATGAGATACTGAGAAAATAGTGTCAATTTTTAGGACAAAAGTTTGAGCTTTTATAAATCAATCAAAATGATAAAGATCCTATCATTTTTTATAAGAAAGGAAAGAATGGTATGGTTGGTAGCCATGAAAATAGTGGTCAATTTTGTCTTAAAATTTATAGACTAAAAATGAAAATAGTGTGGTATTATTCTCACTTAATCCAACCAACATTATCCTTGAGTGCCTATGCTATGCCAGCGTTCAATTAAAAATATTTTTTCATGGGTATATTTTACATAATATGTCTTATAACTTATAAATTTAATAATAAGATCAGTGGTATGTATATATGGAAACAGATTCTTCTAAAGAGTTGCGTGTTGGGAAGGAATTTTTTCTTTATAACATTTTCTCTCAGTCTTATGTTTAATTTGATTAGTACCATTTTTATATTATGGCCAGCACAGACTGCCCTGGGGGTGGGGCTGGCATAGCATGTGATGCCAGGGATCAAACCACAGTCGCTAAGAACGCCTAAGCTTGCCTAAGCAGGCACTTCAGACCGCTGAGCCATCTTGCCGGCCCCTGATTAATGCCATTCTTTGTGGAGGTTAGAGCAGAATATATTTATTGGGAGAAAGCTCCTGTCCTGGAGAGGGACAGAAGCAGGGCCCGAGCAGGTCATCCCCAACATCACTTTTTTTTCTACAGAGAACGTTCAGTCTGCAACCTGATTTTTCTCAAGCACTCACAACATACTTATTTTCCTCCCATTTAGTTGTGCTTTATGGAATTGACAATGTTTCTGGGGATACAAAGTTAACACTGGATAATGAGAGCAAATCTCATGAAAATCATAATTGTTTGCCTTTTTTATCAATTAGAGATAAGAAGAATTGTTGGTAAAGCTCATATTTCTTCATCTTTTTATCTCTTTCTTCATTTTCTTATTCAACAAGGATCTACTGAGCATTTATTCTGTGCTAGCCCAGAGCTAGATCCTGGGGTCACCATACTGAACAGGAGGTAAGAGATTCCTTACCATCTCATTTTACTTTTTGGGTCCCAAGGAAGTACACTAGCAATGTGTGGTAAGGAAGAGCTTGCATTTGTGACAAGTAGCCAAAG
>PVJA010048052.1:0-14348 GCA_004027025.1 Myocastor coypus | reverse complement strand
GACCCCATGGTCCATGAGTGCCAGGGGCGGCTTTGTCTGAGCACTGAGGAAAGCACAACAGGTGGGTAGGAATGAAGCCCAGTACAGATTGTTTTGCCCATTTAGCAGCTCACACATATGCCAGCCTTTCATCACAAATATACTAATCCCACGGACAAGTAGCTAAATCACTCATCTGAAAAACAAAATTTCCCAGTTTACAATGATACAGAAGTTTTAGCTCCTGTTAATCAAACTACAAATCTGAATCTCCCCACATATTGTATACTGATAAGCAGAGAAGAGGCAGAGCGCTAGCCATGCCTGAGCCCCAGCTGGCCCGTTCTCTATTCCTCCACAGGAAGATGGTGGCAGAGACAGCAGTGCCAAGGTGATTTCATCCAGTACCTTACTGGCTTACGGAGAGCTCCTTCTTCACCTGCACACAGCGGAAGTTCATGCCAGGGCTTGACTGGCGATGTGGTAGCAGAGTGGGTGACATTTTGCTTTTCTTTTATGGTAAAATCCATCCTCAGTTCGTAACTCTGGTATAACATACAGCTAGAATAGTATCTAACTGATGAAACTGTGATGAATTGCAAGCAGATGATGTCTCTGTAAAGTGGACATTGGTCTCATATTTTTGTCACATGAGTCAAGAAAGCTCAGCATAAAAATGACACGGAAAGAAATGTTTGCATGTATGCACCGGGTGATACAATCTACCTGCTATTCGTAGCATCTAAAAATGCCTTCCAGAGGCCGGGCGTGGTGGCTCACGCCTGTAATCCCAGCACTCAGGAGGCTGAGGCAGGAGGATTGGTGCGAGTTCGAGACCAGCCTGGGCTACAAAAGTGAGCGCAGGACCAGCCTCAACTGCATAGCGAGACCCTGTCTCAAAAAAATAAAAATAAAAATAAAAATAAAAATAAAAATAAAAAAAATAAAAATAAAAATAAAAATGCCTTCCAGTGTATGCATGGACTTCTTGTGATTTCTTAGTCTATATTTCTTTAGTTCTGAAACATGGTATTTAAGATTATTGCACGTCAGAGATAGAGGGATTCTGTTATCTTTAGTCCACTCACTATTGGGTGGTATGGAAACAAGGCTCAAATAAGTAAAGCTTTTTGATAGTTGAACAGACTTAAGTGATGATAATGTAGAAGCTCGATCAAGGGTATATTGACATTTAACAGCAAAAAAATAAAAGTTAAGACAGAAGAATTTAGAAATATTAATGACCTTAGATGTTATGGCCAGTATGCTCTGAGAAATGCTATGGTCATGTAGTATTTACAAGGACAAAAGACTAAATTATTTTCCAGAGCTATGATATCCAACAGATCATTAGTGAATTTTCCAGACCGTGTAAGACAATGTGTTCTCTAGATAGCTTGTACAAGCTTAACTTTATTTTTACAAAAGTGTTCCTGGGAACTCTGAAATTATGATGAGGCATTGTGATCTGACTATGAAAAGCACTTTGTCAAACAGCATGTAGGTATAATATACACGCTTCTTCGACCTTTCTCCAACTCCCTTCCCCAGCAGATGGTATGATTACTTCCTCTTGCTCTGGGAGTCAGTGGTAAATAGCAACTTTTTATATCAGGGTGAGCAGTTTATGATACAAATACATTTGTAATTTGTTAGTGGAGAAATGATATATTTAATATAGTCATCTATGATTTGCAAAACTTATTGATCAGAATGGTCTAAATTACTCGCAGGTAACATGAAGCCAGGTGTAGTGGCACAAATCCGCAATCACAGCACTTGGGAGGCCGAGGCAGGAGGATGGTTTCAAGTTCAAAACCAGCCTAGGCTACATCTGAGTTCAAGTCCAGCCTGAACTTCATAAGAAAGTCATGTCTTAAAAAGACCA
Organism: Myocastor coypus; assembly: GCA_004027025.1. Classification (NCBI taxonomy): domain Eukaryota; kingdom Metazoa; phylum Chordata; class Mammalia; order Rodentia; family Myocastoridae; genus Myocastor; species Myocastor coypus. The sequence goes on along the minus strand of PVJA010048052.1, from coordinate 12,481 downwards.
AAAAAAAAAAAAAAGGGTAAGGTGTAATTAGCTATGCTATTTTTGAAACGCTTTTATACAATTGGATGTTGAAATGAATTTCTTCTTACTAAATAAAGTCAGTGTTATGGTTTATGTCTAGTTGTCCCCCGAAAGCCTCATGCAGTCATGAGGTGGGGACTTCTAGAGTTTGAGACTAACTCATGATCCACTGGTATTATGTGTTTTAGTACTGATGGGATTATGGAGCTGAGTACTGCTAGGATTATGGGAGTGGCCTGAGACAGATAGGCTGAGGCAGAGAGCCTAAATGTAATATAAGACAAAGACAGAGAGACAGACTCTCTCTCTCTGTTGCCCCGTTATTGTTGTTGCTGTTCTGCTGCCATGAACTGCTGCCCTCTGCCATGTGCCAGTCTGCCCTGGAGCCGGCTGAGTATGGACTGAAACCTACAGTAACTGTGAGCTAAACAAATATTTCCTTCCTTCATTTTGGGCATCAGATATTTGTCCCAGCAATGGGAGAAGAGTATCTAAGACAATCAGTAACATAATTAATTTTTTGACCCTGACTTTTAGAATCACTTTAATAGAAAATTAAAATTTTTATCATATATTCCTATCAGACATTTTTATAATCTGAATAACTATGGCTATTCATCATGGGTATTATATTAGTTATGAGAAATGATCCTTGCTGGAAATGATTATTACTACTTTCACCCTTTGACCGCATACCACTCAGGAAGCTCTGTGACTACCTTCCCTTTTGACAGAGGCTGGTGTTGCCTCTTCTGCTAGTTAAAACACAAACCTGACATGTCTGTGTGTATGCGACTTCTGAAGGCAGTTCAAACTGTTAAACTGATTACAGCTTTAGCCTGTAAGGTACTTTAGAATGCTGATTTGTGAAATTAACTGAGGCCCCTGAATCATAAAACCAGGAATAAATTGATGGAAAAAAAAAAAGGGATGCTAGAATTTTCAAGCAGTTTAAACCCTGAACAGGGTAACTGTGGGTTTGCTCAGTTATTTAAAGTGCCTACTTGGGCAAATTCAGTCAAGCGCAGGGGACTGTGGTTTGGTCCGCAGCTACACAAGCCCCACCAGGCCCATCCTTAAGGCAGCCTGACCTAGCAAAATAAATAAATAAATAAATAAATAAATAAACAAACAAACAAACAAACAAACAAATAAATAAATAAATAAATAAAATCATTTTCTATAAATAAATACCCAGAACAGGTAAGAACTTAGTAAAACTATTTAGTCAGTGGGAAAGTATTAAATTGGTTCTGTTATATAACTATAGACTTTACTTCTGCAAAGTACAAAATTAACACTTAACATAGTTTATCAATTTCTAAACTGTACTTCATGCTGTCATTATTGTTAATTATATTACTGTAACTAGGATGGTACAGCTGTTGTAATCGGTTGCTCTCCCTTGTGTAACAATATTGGGAAGCTCTCTGGTAATAACCTCACCACAGCCCTACACCAAATACTGGGGATTGAGCCAAACAGAAACCAACATCCCACTCTTAATTAATCAAGAAGGTAGGGCACTGGGACAGACATGAATCAAGAATCCCCTACACACAGACATTATCCCTGAAGCACAGACTTTTCTTATAGAGGTCGGAAATGTCTTCGTGCTAATGATATAGTTATCTACTACCAAAACTCACAAGATGACCACAGAAAGCAAAATAAAATTTTTTTTGAAATAGAAAATGTCTAGAAAAGGCGGAAAAATTAATCTCAAACCAATAGTTATCCTAGAACAAGCCCAGAAGACATCAGTATAGAAGAAACTGGAAGTCATACACTTGAAATTTATGAAATGATAGAAATGAAGTAAAGGAACAACTCCATCAGCCTATAGAAGAAATCATCTCTCAAATAATCTCTCAGGTTGAAAAAAGAAATGAAAACCATAATGAAAGAATTGCTTAGCATATCTAAGGAAAATATAAATAAAAAATAGAGAAGAAAAATGATGAAAGCCTTGAATCAACGATATAGAAAAGTATTTAAAAGCTTGCAACAAATTCCCAATTGCATCCAGAAAATAAAAATTCCATTCAAAGCTGGTGAAATTACTTGAACAAAGTTGAAGGTAGAATTTCAGAGCTTAAAGATAGGACAGCAGCTAGTTATCACCAAAGGAAATATTTCTTAAAATAATAAAGAACCAAGAAATAAAAATGCAACAGTTGTAGAGCCAAAGAGATAGCTCAGAAGACTAAGTGCCTGCTTAGGCAAGCATACGGACTGTGGTTCTATCCCCAGTACCACATACAGCACTAACCCTGCCCCCAGGGCTCATGGGGCTGGAGAAGCCTGGGTGTGATGGTGCATGCCTATAATCCTAGCACTGGGGAAGCTGAAAACAGGAGGATCACTGCGAGTCCAGACTGCATAATGGGACCCCTATACAGAAAAACCCAAGGCAATAGTTGTAAGATGATACAAAGAAAAACAATATAAATCAGATAGGTGTCAACAAAAAAGGAGTCAACACAAATGACATGAAAAAGTTATTTGCAGAAGTGATAACAAAAAATTTCCCAAGCATGAGAAAAAAAAAAAAAATCTGCCATTCATATAAATGAGGCATGTTGAACTCCAGTTAGCTATTATCAAACAAATCTGCACGCCAACATATAGCAGTCCAGATTCCAGAAACTCAGTACTCAGCAAGAAAAGAGTATTAAAAGTTGTTAGAGAAAAGAAGCAGACTATCAGTAAAGGAAATTCTATCAAAATCATGGCTGACTTCTCAAAACAGACCCTCAAGTCAAGAGGAGGTTGGATGAAGGATTTCAAGTATTTCCTGAAAGAGAACAACTTCCAACCCGGATTGATGCACCTGCAAAAATATCTTTTAAAATTAATGGAGAAATAAGATTATTCCATGACAAAGAAATTACTGTCCACTAAACCAACCCAACACATAGTAATGATAGGCATTCTAGACATAAGTCAAAGATAAAAAAAAAAAGAAAGAAAATTCCAAAGACAGCAACAGAAAGAAACAACTAAGCAGGAGAAAAAAATTAAATAGAGGATAAAAGTAGGAAACAAACAGCAGGAAATCAATAGGTTAAGGATAAGGAAATGCACAGCAGGGATAGCCACCAGTGTAAATGGCCTCAATTCACCATTCAAAAGAAACAGTCTGGCAGAGTGGACCAAGAAGCAAAACCCAACAATATTCTGCACACAAAAAGCACATTTAACTCAAAAGGAAATTCATAGACTGGAAGTCAAAGCATATAGATCACTATTCTGTGGGATAAGAACCCAGAAGAAAACAGGCTTAGCGAGTCCGTTTTGCAGACAGTGTGAACTTCACACCAGGAACCCTCAAGGAGATGAAGAAGCTCACCACCTACTTATTAGGGGGAAACGATCACAATATTGTTATATTCATATATTCAAATATGGGAGCACCCAACTACCTAAGGAAGATATTATAGGTTTGAAAAATCACATAAGTAATAATACAATTGTAATGGAGAAACCTAACACCCCTTTGTCACAAAGAAATGCATTAGCTAGTTAAAAAATCAGCAAAGAAATATCAGAACTGAACTAAACTTGGAAAAAGGGGACTTAGGACTTCAAAGCATTCTACCAAACAACGTGAGAATACACATTCTTTTCAGCTGTTCAAGGGATGTTCTCTAAAATAGACTGCACACTAGTCCACACATTGTTTCCCTGACTTCTTAACATCCCTAGAAAGAATTAAGCTAAAATATTGAATGGAGGAGCAGCAAAGTTGTACTTTTGACTGACACACTGTAGATCCTTTCTTATCCAGGAAAATTTAATAAGGGTTTATGTTCAGACTTGAGATTTCCTCCTGTTTAAAAGAAAGGCATGAGTCATTGATCACTGAATAACTACTTATAGTCAAGGTAGTAAATGTCTCTTGAAAGGGCTGTGCAAATAAGATAGGGGCTGTCTCTGAAAGCCTGGAGCAGATCTAAACATCCAAGTTAGCTCGGTAAACTGATCTGTGAACCCCTCAGGTGCAAAAAGAAATTTCAAGTCAGGTGTCTCAGTTACTCTTCTCTTTTTGCCGGGACAAATACCTGAAACCCAAAATGAAGGTAGGGAAGGTTTATTTAGGTCACAGTTAGTGGTGGTTCCAGTCCGTGATAGGCAGACTCCAAGGCAGAGAGGCACATGGCAGGAGGCAGCATGTTACCACAGCGGAACAGCAACAACTGCAACAGAGGATGCTGACCAACCAGGGCAGCTGAGAACAACAACGCTAGTCTGCCTCTGTCTCTTTTTATAGTACATTCAGACTCTCTGCCTCAGCATTATCCACTTTAGGCCACACCCATAATTCCAGCCATACTCAGACTGATAACACCATCAGTACTGGAACACATAATCCCAGTGGGTCATGAGTCAAGTAATCCCAGCCGTACTCAGCTCCGTAATCCCCAGTACTAAAACACATAATCCCAGTGGATAATGAGTCGATTCAAACTCTAGAAGTCCCCGCCTCGTGATTGCATGAGGCTTTGGTGGGACACCTGGACATAAACCATAACAAATAGCAAGAATAAAAGTAAGGAGTAGCAAGAACTGTGTGAACAGAGATGGCACAGAGGAAGCCTGTCTCTCTGTCTCTCTGATATCGCATTCAGGCTATCCTCCTCAGGCTTGGTATAACATTCACATCCATCATTTCAGCAGGACTCAGACCCATAATCCCAGCCTTGGATCACCCAGAATCCCAGTATATCATGAGTTAATCTCAAATTCTAGAAGTTCCCATCCCATGACTACATGAGGCTTTGAGGGGACAACTAGACACAAACCATAACATCAGGTAAAGGTATATACAGAAGAAGGCACCCTTCAAGACTGAGCCACTTAGTGTCTTCTACAATTTGACGTAGTAAGGTACGCTAGGCATCAGAGGGTGTAATGACACCACAGCCTCACGTATCAGTTGGAAATAATCTTCATTCCCCATTGGCTTTCGCACTCCACAACTGTGAGTGCTGAAGGGACTCTTGCAAGGTCCTTGTGATTTTAGGGTATCTTCTATACACCCTGTGTGCCCTTTCTGGCCTCCAGCTTTAACGAGTATCATAGTAAAAGGAGGTTGGGTCCCTGACATGGGTTTGCAGCAAGGGTCATCTGTTCTTCTTTGCGTGCTTTATGATTCCAGATTAACTCCTGCTTCTGGCAGTGGCAAGTAAGGTAGCTGTCCTAGTGCCATGAGACAGTGATATTTAATTGGGTACAAATATCTTTCCCTAATAAAAAGATAGGTTTCTGGAGCCGGGTGTGGTGGGTCACACCTGTAATCCCAGCACTTGGGAGGCTGAGACAGGAGGATAGATGTGAGTTCGAGACCATCCTGGGCTACCAAAGTGAGCTCAAGGCCAGCATGAACTGCGCATCGAGACCCTGTCTCAAAAAGACAAAAAAAAAAAAAAGATAGGTTTCTGGAGTAATTAAGGAAGTATGGGGGGAAAGAGAGTTATCCCAAACGTAACTAAGAGATTGAGAGAAGATTTTGGGGACTCTGACTTTGCTAAACCATTTTTTCAACCCAGTGAAACCCACTGCTTAGAATTCTGGTGTCTATGGAAGAGAAGGAGTGGAGGGACAGAGATTCTATGTGACCTCAGAGGGGCTCATTCTCTTCCATTATTGGAGGTGGGCCCAAGGGAAAAAGGCTGTCAGCATCACAAGAATTTATTGTGCTCTTACTCACTGTGTGGTCATGGTGACACTGGAGATGGAACCCAGGGCCTCATGCTGTCCAGACAAGCCCTGTGCACACCCAGCCATCTCCGATTTTGCCGTGAGATCCAGTCTCACTGAACCGTGCAGGCTGACCTCGAACTTGTGGTTCTCTTGCCTCAGTCTCGCAATGAAGCAAGCTTACAAGCATGCACCATTATGATCACTAGTGAGCTCCTTTAGATGAATGCTTTAGCCCTTGTGAATTAGTGAAATAATAAAAACACAGGCTTGTTATAGAAATGGCTAGGAAAAGGGATGTCTTTCTGCACGAACATAAACTACGGCCCTTGTACTGCTGGCAAGTCCTTTTATCTTTGCCTTGCCTTTTTATTTGATCACCAGCTGTGCGACTGTGTGCCTGACAGCGTCGCTACGCTCAGGTCCCGCTGGCTCTCTGTTATGCCACTGCTCTTGCACTTTGAGCCCATAATTAACTAAAGCAAGAGTTCCTCCAACACAAGCGCTGAAGCGCTGTGAGGGTCGGGCTGTCCACTGCGATGGCTGCTCGGTGACAAACAGGTGTGTGGCCCACACAGCATGGACTTCTGGTCAGAGCAGTGAGTCACTGACCACATAGCACAGAGTGAGATGTCATCACACCACTCCAAACTCGGAATGAACTTATGAAATGCATTTTTGAAGTTGAAAAAGGGACATCAGATCTCAGTAACCATTTTTAAAGTGTTTTTCATTCTTCCCAGCCATGCTTAACCACACAGAATTTAAACTACAGAAAACAAAACCACAAATGAAGGAGGATATATAGGCTGTTAAGAAGGCTGTGTTTGCTTTGAATCAGTGTTCATTAAATGAGACTGTTTCTCCCTCAGCCAGAATTTATGGGCCCAGGTGTCAAATGGTAGGAGTGTGAATGTTAACACTCACTACCACTCTAGTGACCCCTAACAATATTTTTGCTTCCTGTTCGCATAACCTTATGCTTCTCTGGCCTAGAAGTCTTCGTTTCAAAGAAGGGAAGCTTTGTATCAGGAAATACAACAAAATTCCTTGGAACAGAAACTAAGAATTCCCCTTGGACATTATGAACTCCTCCTACCTCTGAGGAAACAAGTCAAAAGGGACTTGAGATGGTGACAGAGACGGTTAACCTGGATGACCAGTGGGGAACTGAACTATTGCACCACCATGGAGGAAATGAAGGATACAATAGAAGGGCGGGAGATCCCTCAGTAAACCTCCTAAGAGCATCAGGCCTTGTTATTCAGGCTGATGGGGAAACAGACATGTGGATCCATGGAACAGAGCAGAAGATGCAGACACAACTCCAGGCAACTGCAGCCATCTGATATTTGATAAAGAGACCAAACTGATAGTTAATAATAATATGTACACGAAATATTGCTTCATTAACAAGCGGTCCCGGGAAAACTGGTTATACACATGCAGAAGGTTGAATCTAGACCCATCGCTCTCCCTGTGTACTGTGCTAAAATCAAAATGTATTTTACACAATAGAGTGCCATAAAGAAAGATCAGCTCATGGCTTTTATAGGTAAATGAATGCAACCAGAGACATACTCCTAGGTGAGATAAATTAGACTTGCACATATAAACATCACATTGTCTGCCTAGTGTAAGAAATTGAAAGAGTAAATAAAATCCAAAAGATGCAATAAATACTGTGAAAGGGAAAGAAACTGCTCAAAAGGAAAGAACAACTGGGATGGGGGCAAAGATATATTTATATTTATATCACCTTCTATAGATAGACAGATAGATAGATAGATAGATAGATAATAGATAGAGATAGACAGACAGACAGATAGGTAAAATAGCTAAGATAATTATTTTTTTGAAAGGAATAGTTAGTGCTTATACTATTTGCTCAATCTTACATGCCTACGTCTTGTAATCTAAGCAATTACCTTGAAGATAATGCTATGCAATATAATAATCATTTTTAATTTCATATCTTGTTTTGAAATTGTGTAGTTTTTATTTTTCTCTCTCTCTTCCATTAAAAATAAAAAATAAGGTAAAAACAAAATGTATCACAGATATAAGTGCTAAAACAGAAACATTCTGCTGGAAAATAAAAGAGATAAAACTCTATACTACAAGTATATACTGAATGTTAAATTAATTTTAAAAACTCTTGAAGACAGAGCATAGGCAAAGACTTCACAAACAGAACCACATATCCCAACTGGTGATACAGCGTTAGATGAAGTAGAATGAAAATTCACTAAGTGGGACAACATCGACACAGCAATGGAGACAACCACCAGAGGAAAGAGACACCGTGCACCACGGGAAGGTCTTCATTCAGTTATTCTTCAGACAGACAGCTATTATCTAGAATACATAAAGAATACATGAAACAGCGAGATTGTCCTGCAAGGAAAGACCCAATCAAAAAAAAAAAAAGAAAAAGAAAAAGAAAAAGACAGGGATAACTGAAACAAATACTCCCTCAGAAATACAAGTGGTCAACAAATATGTGGAAAGATGCTCAACATTGCTGGCCATCGTAAAAACACAAAATGACACTGAGGTTCTACTTACTTCATAAAGAACAATGATCACCAAGAAATCAAACTGTCAACAGAAACAAGAAGACTTCCAAAGAGAAAAGAAGTCTTGGGGGGAATATAAACTACCTTTGTGAATATCAGGATAGAAATTCCTCCAAAATTCTAAAACTAGAAATTCCATTTGACCTGGGTATTCTCTTTATAGGTATCTTTCTAAAAAAATTAAAAATGCATTACTTTGAGTCTTCATATTGTACTTGCATATTAGATTTGGAATTTTATAAGGGCAGTTGCAATGTAGGCCACTCTCTCCTAGTACAGTAATGCGCTTTAAGATGACACTGCTCATAAAATGAAAGCATGCACTTGAATGTTGAGTGACTGAATATCTAGTTAATCAGTATACACACAATAAGATATGAAAAATTTGCTCTTCATTTTTATTTTTTTTAAGTTTCAATTTTTTATTGTTTAAATTTAACAATAGTTCTATTACATAGTTTTATCATCAGATCAGTTTAGATTAATACATATAGGTATATAAGATTGATCAAACAATTACACATTAACCCTTCTAAATCAACATTACTTTTTTTTTTCTTTTCCCCTTTCTTTTCTTTGAAAGTTGACATATTGCATATTGTCCTCACAATCGTTCTACAGAGTACAGCGTGAGGGCATGACCCACCTCCCTATTGATGTTGCTTACAAAAAAAAAAGGAAAAGAATATACTTCTCTTTGGACTAAGAGGAAGCAGATACATACACAGTCAAATGTTCTGCAATTGCAGTGGGCCACCAGTGAAGCTTGTGATGTTGAAGGCTATTGAATCTAAGCCTCCTAAAGCTCATCTCGCCAATCTAGCTCTGCGTTTCATGCATTGTAATTAAGCATTTTTTTTTTTCTTGTTGGGTGGTCAAGGGCAAGTTGAAGCAAGACCTGTATAACAAAACATTTTTTTTTATCTTCCAGGGTCAAATCCCCTCAGGATTAAGTTTGGGACCATAGGCAGTACTTTATAGAACTGTTGTTGCTCTTCATTTTTAAAAAAATTACATTCTTGGCATTGAAAAGAAGATGTCACAACTCATTGATAATTAAACACAAGTCTTCCACTTCAAAGACATCAAGCTTCAACGGAGATATATGCTTGCTTCACTTAACTTACACCGTTCCTTTGGGGAGAGATTAGAATCAAAGCTTTTCAACTCCCATGGACTTTCAACCTTGCTTCCTTATTATGATTTTTCCATGAGAAGACCAAAGTACCTACAGTTTCCTGTCACTGTTAGAGATGTTCTTCCCATGTGCTTTCCAACATGCATAAAGTCAAAAGGACATTCCCTTCATAAAATCTATAAGAAAGAGAATCTCCACACTCATTTTTTTCAACCACCAGTTTCTCAGCTCTGAGGATTATCCAGCACATTGTTCTCAGGTAACTTCTCTCATACAATATTGTGATCACATAACTCCCCAAGCTCCCAAAGCATCAATGATCTTACTTTCCTATGTTCTATAGAGGTGCAGATCTTCCATGCAAGGGTTCGTCAGCATTTTCAAGTTATTCTGATGACTTGTAATATGCTAGCTTGTCTGTCTTTGCTCTTCCAAATATACCAACACCCTTTCTGCTTTGAATAAAGCTACACACGTTATTCAAAGACAGTCTGAGTGTCAAACTATCATTCAACTTTTACCTGCATCACATCAACTCACAGAACACTCCAGAACTCCAGACAGAGGCACATTGGGTAACAAAATTCATTTTACAATTTGGGGGGAAATGGCTGCCTTTGTGGGTGTGTCAGGAAGAAGAGTATGGTCATGTTTGGCACCTGATACAGAGTTTTCTGCATGGGAATAAAATTTACTCAGATACTTGTTTGCAAACCAAATTGTTTGGGAACAGAAGCAACTATGAACTGAAGTGGTACTGTATTTTTTTGGTGTGTTCCAACTGCCCATAACTAAACTATACAACGAGGAATGTTACTTATTCATATGTATGTCTTTTTCACAGTACTGTAAGTATATTCCATTTTTATCTAGTCCCTAAAAATCTAGACCAGGGCATTTTCTATTTACATCACATGTGTTTATGTACTGCTACCTACGTGACTGACATTGTGTTAGGCTTTGAAGATGAAATGATCAAGCCAGGAAATAGCTCAGTAGTGTAAGCATCTGCCTGGCAAGTGCAAGATCACAAGTTCAGCCTCTAGTACCAAAAAGAAAAGAAGAAGAGGAAAAGGAAGAAGAGGAAGAAGAAGAAGAAGAAGAAGAAGAAGAAGAAGAAGAAGAAGAAGAAGAAGAAGAAGAAAAGGAAGGGGTAGGGGAGGGGAGGGAGAAGGAGAAGAAGAAGAACAAGAACAAGAGGAGGAGGAGGAAGGAGGAGAAGAAGAAGGAGAAGGACAAAGAGAAGGAGGAGGAGAAAGAAAGAAAGAAAGAAAGAAAGCCAGCAAGCAAGCAGGCAAACTCATTTCTTAGGGACTTGGATCCCAACAATATTTCTCACTGCAGTGCCCAAATCACCCTCATCCTGGCATCACCAAGGTGTAGATGAGAACAAGTAACAATTATGGGCCTGATATTTCTTTCTCTGTCTGTCTGTCCGTCCGTCCGTCCGTCCGTCTGTCTGTCTGTCTTTTATATTCAGTGCAGGGTCTACAGACCCTCACTACATAGATCCACCTCATAGTCGTCTCCTGCTTTCAGCCTCCCAAGTGCTAGGATTACAGGTGCACACCAGCACTACCAGTCTCAATCACTATCTCAGTGCGATCCAGGGTCAGGACCGCAAGGCACCCCAGGGATCAAACCCCGACCGCTGCAGTCTGCCTAAGCAGGCACTTTTTAGCCCTCTGAGATACCTGGCCAGAACTTCAGACCTAATGTTTCTAAAACTGAAAATATATTTGCAGTAAATGATAGGATATTATAACAATGAACTATAGAAAAAAATGTACTAAGCAATTCTACTTACATAAAGGTGGCAATGATTTTTCTGGATAGAAGTGTACAAAAACTCTAAAAAGATATGGTAAAGACGTGGATGGAGCCGTAAAAGAAAAAGCAAAGGGCAGGAATGGAACAACCAGGCTTCCTTTCACACGGAAGGCAGAGCCATCACGAGGGTCATGGATCCTTGTGACGCACTCAGGCCCACGTCTATTGCCGCCTTCGTCTTTCAAGCGCTAAGCAGAGGACATGCATCTAGGCTACGGCTCACCAGTCCCCTGGAGGCAGAGGGCCCCACACACCATCCTCACCCGGGGGGAGATCTGCTGGACTGGAAGCCGGCGGCCAATCTCCAGGAATGGCAGGTGCCTTCCCGTCATGCTTCCCGCATTTTCTGTCCACAGAATTGGTGTCCAGAGAAGGAGGGGGAGCATAGACGCGAAAACCTCAGGAGGAAGGCTATGGCCTCCAATCCTGGCCTTGAGTCCCGGGCGGGGGTCGGGGGGTGGGCGGGCACCTCCGAGGCCACCCTGACAGTGCTTGGTGGATCGGTGCTAAGCGGCAAAGCTAAATGATCAGCCCTGGATCTCTTGTGCATCCATATAGACCTTTTCAGGTTGCTTTCAATTCTAAACTTCAAGAGTCTGGGCATTCTTGATTAAAACGAAGTTCTTGCCATGGACACAGCTCTGTGGTCTAAGTGCCTGGCTGGCAAGCTCAAGGTCGTGAGTTTGATCCGTGGTACCCCTACCCAAAAGTAATAGAAAATAGTAAAACAGGGCTCTTCTTTTTCCAGGGACCTGAGCATCGTTTTCCTTCTTACTATCATCTCTCTTCTAGGACTGGCCAGAGATGGGAACAGGCACTTATTTTCCTCACCACATGGAGGCAGTGAAAAAAGCCGAGCTCACTTTGTGCCGTGAAACACGTGGAGTGCCTTTGGGGCCCCCGCCAGGACGGTAAAGAAGGGCTGCTAGGCCTACTGCACAAAGCCCGTGACGTCACCCCACGAGGCAGCTGCAGGAACTAACGGCCGCCCAGGAAGGGGAGCGGCCGGCCGTGGAGCAGCAGGATGTGCTGGCGGGAGGCAGGGTAAGCATTGGCGCAGGCTGGGCGACTGAAAAGGGCCAGGATTTGGGACATGGGATGAAGCCCCCGGGAGAGAAAGACGTATAAGATGAGGGCCTCCAAGAGATGTAGCGCGGGATGAACGTTTAGCTTTGTTGCTCAGTGCCTGCCTACCAAAGGCTAAGGTGTG
>PVJA010048051.1:0-13596 GCA_004027025.1 Myocastor coypus | reverse complement strand
GTGGGACCTGTGGACTCACACACAGGGTAAAGGCCGTGGGACCTGTGGACTCACAGTGTGAAGGCCGTGGGACCTGTGGACTTTCTCACAGTGTGAAGGGCGTGGGACCTGTGGACTCACACACAGGGTAAAGGCCGTGGGACCTGTGGACTCTCACAGAGTGAAGGCCGTGGGACCTGTGGACTCTCTCACACTGTGAAGGCCAAGGGACCTGTGGACTCTCACAGAGTGAAGGCCGGGGGACCTGTGGACTCACAGTGTGAAGGCCATGGGACCTGTGGACTCTCACACTGTGAAGGCCGTGGGACCTGTGGACTCACAGTGTGAAGGCCGTGGGACCTGTGGACTCTCTCACAGTGTGAAGGCCGTGGGACCTGTGGACTCTCACACAGGGTAAAGGCCATGGGACCTGTGGACTCTCAGTAGCTGCGCCCAACCAGAGCTGGAGGAAAGAGGGCTGGTTGTCCTGTCCGCTTTGCTGCCTTCGCTGCCCACGGGCAGAAGGGAAACAGCTCAGTGCTAAACGTAGGCAATAAAACTTGAATGTGAAGCAGAAGCCACGCCTCTCTCTGTACACACGCTGGAAACCCCGGCTCCCACTCACACCTCACAGGGGAAACCCCCCCTTTCCTCAGAAAAGGCCTCTTGAGATGACAGGCTTTGTCCTAAGCATCCAGAGTGCAGGGTTGCCCAGAAGGCCACGCTCAGCCCACAGGACCGGGGCATTTAGGGGAAAAGCCCTGAAAACTAAGCACAGTGGCACATCTGAGCTGCGCCGGTTTCAAGTTCACTTCCCGTAAAGAGGGCACGCTGCTGCCCGACCCTTTCTGTGAGCTGCTCCTTTGAACAAATTCTAGAAAACAGAGAAACGGGAAAGAAGGCTGCACCAGTCTGCGAACACCGATGGAGGCCCAACGAGCCCAAATCCTGACTGAGAGCGGGTGCACAGGAAGAGGGGCTGGGGCTCGGCAGGTGGGTGTGAGGTGACAGGGCCTGGGCAGTTTCCTCTGGGTGACAGGGTCCCGAAGCAGGCTGCTGAGGCAGCGTTCCTCCCGCTCACCGCGCCCGCATGCCCATCAGGCAGTCCCCTTCGTCACCTACAGGAACTCCTATTTCCCCCTGGGACCAGGGACTGACCTCAGAACCTTGCGCTTACCGTACGGGCACTTAGGCTGCTGAGCTACATCCCCAGCCCCCATCTATAGGAACTCTGAGACGGGACACGGGCCATCATGCCCACATGGTGTCCCTGTCCTCCCAGGAGCACGATGCAGACAAGCGTGTGTAGAACAGCACTAACATGTGGCATGGCTCAGTCAGACTCAAAGGGACACGGACACCCATAGCAGCGAGGGGTGCAGGGACCCAGAGGGACACTGAGGGGAAACCGGGGCTAAGTGAGGACACAAGGAGACCAAGACCGGTGAGCCAGACACACTCCCTGGACCCAAGCTGGCCTGAGAGCAGACCCCGGGGGACCACAGCAGGGGACAACTGGGGAGGCCAGCACGCAGGAAGGGTGTGTGCACCGTGAGTGTGGGCTGCTGTGGCTGCCCACCCGCCCCACCCAGCAGGGAGGCCTGGCTGAGCTCCCCGCACAGGAACTGGGCCAGGACAGCCAGGTACAGGAAAGCGAAACGAGTTACGCTGAAGGCGGAGCCCAAGCCTTGGCCTCCTCTGAACAGGAAGTGACCCGGGAGAAAGAAGCTCCTTATTCCCACAAGGACACGACAGCTAGAGGGGGGGAGGACATTTCTCCATGCTGAGAATCAAAGGGGCACACGAGAAAGAAGGGGTTCCGGGATGAATCAAAGGGGCACACGAGAAAGAAGGGGTTCCGGGATGAGGCCCAGGGCCTTCCTACTGAGCTTCTCCCACCTCGTCGCCTGCTTTCTTTTCATCCCCCTTGACAGGGTCTCACTGGATTGCCCAGGCTGGGCTTGAGTTGTGGCTCTCCTACCTCAGCTTCCCAGGTGCTAGGATCACAGGACGTATGTGCTTCAGGGGTACCGTGGCCCCACCCAGTGCCATCCCTGGCATCGCCACGAGAAACAGAAAAAAACAAAAACTCCCATGGCACCATCTCAAGGGAGCCTAAAAATTGTTCTAACTTGTTCTGGGTTCTTGTTTCCTTTTTTTGTTTTTTACTAGGAGCCTAAGAGGTTGTTGTAACTCAGAACAGAATGGTGAGGAGCTGAGCACCATACCCTAGAACGGTCATGGGCCCTCCCAGGATTCGGCCCTCTCATCCAACTCCTCAGCGCCCTCTGACGCCTGCCCTGCTGGGGTCAGTGAGTCAGACGCCCGGCCGCAGCTGAGTGAGAGATCCACGAAGAAGGACCACGGAGCCGAGGACACAGACCCGGGGCGTGTCCTGAGCAACACCCACGCCCCCAGAACATGTGCGTCAGGTTTCATTGTCCTGAGCAAGGCTACCACAGGCTCCTAGAGTGAAGCCACAGAGCCACCTGATGCCACCTGGAGCCACGAGGGCCCGAGGGTTGCTGTCCCACTTCAGGATACCTCCTGCCACCGTGTGGAAAGCTGGGAGCAGCGACACCAGCCTTCACAGCCTGCCGCGTGATCCCCACGCTCCTCTCCTGTGCCGACTGACATGGGACACACAGCTGGCTGGGCTCAGTCACCCACAGCGCTCACGCCTACCTGCGACGTTGCCGATGCAGTCAATTATCAGACAGATGCCCAGGGGCCTGCTCTGCATGCGGTATCTCTCCACAGGCGTGTACTGGAAGGAAAGACAAGGACTGTTACAGAGCCCAGAGAGAGCCCACGCCGCCGGTCCCCCTGCCACCACCTGTCTCCACGCCCCTGAGGCGTCCCCGTGGCAGGAGAGCTGTGGCCCGGCACCCCATGCAGCAGCTCAGCCCCCGGTCTGCATGGCAGCCTCTGCCATCAACAGCGGCTTCTGCTAGGGCAACCCGCTTCTGACAACTAGCTGCAGGATTTCCGTCTTTACTTAAACGTAAAGAAAACGGTCTTAGCTGTACAGAAGACACACTAGAAAGTATGTCTCCTCCCTGACCTGGATGAAGGAGACACAGTGGCAGCTTTCCAGACAGCGCAAACGGGGCCACCCTAGCCACAAGCTGGGAAGAGCACAGGTGGGCTCTCATGGCCACCACACCAGGTACTCGGAGCTGAAGGCTTGCTGCTGTCTTATGGGGTGGCCGCGAAACAAGAACTAACGACTAAAAATGGGCAAAGAGAACTTCCGGGTGGGTTAGACTTGGGGAGGAGGAGCACTTTCAGGTTCGACGCAGAACCAGCTGCCTGTCTTCAGTGCGCGGCAGTGCTCCGCCTCCGAGAGCCTAAGGGAGTGTGAGGAGCAGGAGTGGGGACCACCGTGCAGGGCGGCCCGGTGCTGCGTGCCCGCGACCCCGCTGCTGAGGCGCCGCGTGCCCGCGACCCCTCTGCCGAGGCTGAGGCAGGAGGACTGCTGCTAGAACTCAGCCACACTGAGCTGCACAGGGAGTCTTCGTCTCCAGCACCTCTGCTAAAGAGACCTCCCGGGTGACTGTAAGGCCCCAGACTAGAAAGAACCTAAAGCCCGCAAAGGTGAAACGAGCTACCTCAGCTGAAGCACATGTAGCAGTGCGACACAACGCTAACGAGGGCGCGAGAGCGTCGTGCATTGGCTATGAAAAGATGTGCAGACTCATTAAGACAAAGGCAGACGGCTACGTAAGGTGTGCAGCACAGGGCTCCACGCACGGAGAGTAGGCGCTGGTCTGACAGTCCTGAGGTCTGCATCCCCGCAGGGCTCCACCCGCTGGGGAGGACGAGATGCCAGGAGGGAGCTGCGCGGTCCACACAGACGCCCTGCACCCTGAACAGCGCCCAAAGGGCTCCAGCACCCGCCCTGCCCGGGTGCCTGGCGCAGCCTAGGGCAGCCGTGCAGCACACGCGTGGACACGAGGTCCTACGTGACAGGACGCGGTGCCGCGCATGGCCGTGCGCCCGTGGGCTCCGATGTCCAGTCCCCCCGAGTAGCAAGGCACAACTGGGTCTGCTAGATGGAAGCTGGGGGCAGCTACCCCCAGCAGCTTCCCCGAGGCTGGAAATGAAGAAACGTCAGCCTTCTCGGCTTCTATTTTAAGACTCACACATGGATAGAACAAATAACCTACGAAATAACCCACATGATGTCTCTCCTAGTGGACGGCACCTGAAAGAGTTCGCCAAGCTTGCAGAACCCTTTCCTCTGTACCCAGAGGACCTTGACGCTAGCCGAGTGGGGCTGCCAGGCTGGGCCTGGCTCCTTGCCTAGGCCTGCAGCCCCCAGCAAGAGCAGGGTTTATTTCCATCCCTGGACAAACCAGCTGGCTGCCTCCCTTCCAGGCTGCAGTAGCTAATTCTCTGCACCTCAGCAGCTCTCTCCAGGAATTAATTCACCGCTCAGTAGCGCTCGCGAAGAGCAGACTGCGACAGGGTGGGGCAGGAGCCGCCTCCCCAGCCAACCCAGCAGCTGCTGCCCTTCCCAGGAGCCGCGGTGACGCATGGGGACCCCAGCAGGCTGTGGCATTTGCTGTGCAGGCTCAGGACCCGAGGCCCGCACCATCCTGCACCGAGGCCTCAGGGCAAAGAAGGGGGCCGCTGAAGGCAGATGCGTGGGGCCCCTCGTGACTGCTCAGGAGGCGCGGGGGTCAAGATGACCAGGGGACTTTGTATTCTTTTCTTTCATTCTGCGGTGCAGCTGCTTTTATTAAATGAGCCATCAAGCAAGGACCTCTTAACCCTCCTTGCTGCTGCTGGAGGTATTCGCTTAAGTGTGGTTTATGATCATTGCTGGGTTACTGGTGAAGGGGCCTGCCTATGCTCCATGTAGCAGGACCAGTGTCACATGGCCCAAATGCAGCCCAGGTGGGGAGATGGAGTCCAAATTTAGGTGACCTAACTCAGTGGGGAGCTAGAAATGCCATAAATGCACCTCAGAGTTAGAGGAAGACACAGGAAATAGGCCGCTGTGACCCTGCAGCATTCTGTAGTTGAATCGCCAAATGCGCAGCAAGAGTGGGCAGAAAGAAGACTGCTCTTACTTTGACGGTGTGTCCCCGGTCCTTGTCCTTTACTTCTTCCGTTCTGCAGCTTTGAATACAAAGAATAAGGCCACGCTGTGTTAGTTTCCCCGGAGAAACATGGCCACACACCTGTGTTGGCTTGGTTTGTTGGTTCTGGGGTTTTGTTTTTGTAGCAGGGATGAGCTCAGGACCTTATGCTTGCCAGGCAGGCACCCATGCTGCTGAGCCAGCTCCCTGCCCCCACAGGACACCAGTACAGCCTGACCATTAAGTCATCTAAAGAACAGCACAGCTGCTAACTTCGCACAGCCCACATCACACAGCCGAAGAATAAGGCCACTACCTCCAAAATGAGAACAAGGGCCGGGGGTGGGGACGCACACTCGTGACCACAGCACTCAGGAGGCAGAGGCAGAAGAACTGTTGAAGCTGCACTGCAGAGTGAGCTCAGGCCAGCCTCAGCTACGTGCTGAGACCCTGTCTCAAAAAGACAAAAAAGAAAGAGACAGGAGAGAGACACAGAGAGAGAGGAGAGAGGAATAAACAGATAGAGCACAAACCCTAAATTATTACGCCAGAATGCCGCAAAACTGCCTGACAAAGCCAGGCAGTGTGGTGCATTGGACAAAGCCGCGGTCACTGCTCCAGGCTGCAGTGAGTCGACTCTGCACACAAAGGCAGAGGACAGCGTGGCTGCGTGCCAGGCCAGGCACAGCGGGCCCGGCATCGTAGGGGGCACTTCCTGGCTGGGCACCTTGAGCAAGCTGTTTGACCTCAGGGAGCACTGCAGCCACCTTAGTGCCTAGGACGCGATCACTCTGCATCACGAGGGACACGCGGGGTTCTCCGTAACGTCCAATTTCTGCCTTTCTATAATTACTTAGCAGGGCTGGCGAGATAGCTCAGTGTTCTAAAGTGCCTGCCTAGGCAAGCTTAGGCAACCACAGGGACCACGGTTTGATCCCCAGCCCCACATCCTGCACCAGCCCCACCCCAGGACAGGCTGAGCTGGCCATGACAGAAAGAGAGAGAGAGAGAGAAAGGAAATTAAATATATGTGCGTGTGCATGTGCGTGTGCGTGTGTGTGTAATTACTTAGCCTGGGGCCAGCAAGACAGCTCAACAGACTAAGCTCCTGCATTTGGCAAATGCCGGGCCTGGGTTCGATCCCTGGTCTCACATGTTACCCCAGCCCCATCCCTGGGTGCACTGAGCAGCTGACTGAGTCCGCTGCGTCCAGGCATAGTAACACATGCCTATAATCCCAGCACTGGAGAGGCTGAAAACAAGAGGATCACGACAAGTCTGAGCTGCATAGTGAGACCTTGTACCAAATACATAAATGAAAAAAAATTGATATTTATAAAATTACTTAGCCATAGCCATGCCACGCATGAGCCTGCTTCTTGGTCATCACGCGCCCTTGACAACCACTTCTGAGGGCCTGAGAGGGGCACTGAGCAGGCCATTCCTCCTGTCACGTGGCAGGCCACCTGTAAGGGCCGCACACCACAGACCGCGGCCCACGGGACACACCTGGCTTTAGAGGACAGCTCTCCCTGAAGCCAGCTGAGCGGGGAGAGCTGCACACTCCCAGTAGGAGGGCAGCCGCAGGGGAGTGCCTGCGTCAGACGTGCAGGTGCTTGGGCAGCAATAGCTGCGACACAGCCAGAGGCCGACCCTATCGGATAGAAACTGTTCTCCCAGCATCCAGTCATTTCTCTCCTGGAATTCCAAGTACTTTTACTGCTAAACAGAGAGAAAAGCAAATCAAAGACACACTCCAGAAGTGTTATGTTGCAGTCATACACCTTTTTCTAGACTGTCTTTGTATCCTGTAGCACTTAATACCAGTGCAGTTTTCTTTCTGCACTGCATAGTGAACACAGGGCCTTCACGTTGAGCTATAGTTTTGGACCTGCTTAATTTTTTTTTTTCCTGTTTTTGGAGACAGGATCTCACTAAGTTGCAAAATTGCCCAGGCTATGGCTGATCCTTGTGATCCTCCTGCCTCTGTCTCCCAGCTGACGAGACTGTAGGTATGTGTGACAACACCAGGCCCAGAGCAGTTTTGGCAGCACTTCCATGGCCTCTTTTGAGTTAACACATAGGTGTGCAGCTCCCAAAGCTCGTGAGGAAGTGGCCGAGTTCATATGCCACTGTGCCTGCTACTACGCCGAGGGTGCAAGTGTGAGGAGCGGCAGGCTCACAGCGCACGCACTGTCAACGGGCTGCCGACAGCGCATGGTCGCCCCTTCACGTGGCAGCTTTCCGCTATGCAGGGCCGTCAAGCTCACATTAGATAAAGAGCAGAGGAAGCCTGCGAAATGGGGGTTTGAATCTTGGCTCTCTCCCACAATCCCACAGGGCCACATCTCACCATGGCGACAGTAGCTCCTGAGGGCCGCGGGGGACAGGCAAGACCCAGGGCCAGCGGGCTGGGCCAGCGCAGCGTGCTGGTCACCCTTAGGCCTGAGCACCCTGCTTCACTCACTAAGTGCGTGAGGTGGGGCTCTGAAGCCCTGTGGCTCGCTGAAACTCAGTTTCTCCAAGAAGCCTACTCCTCTTAGAGGAGTACCGTTTCATCGTGCGCTTTCATGAAAGCGTTTATCAGTTAACTGTGACAGTGTACCCTAAGACCCCTGCGCCTCTCACTTATGTAGTGGGGCGGGTCACACCAACACGCCTTTCTCTCAAGGCAGAATACTAAGCACAGGGCAACGCCGATGACGCCTTGAGCTGCCCACCTAGCACAGCCACGGGTGCCCACGCGATGCAGTCGTGACCATGTCCATGAATGGAAACCGTTGTTTCATCAGTCAACAGCAAGAAACTGCTCACTGAGGGAGACCCACTCGGGACCCCTCCTGTCCCTCTCTCGGGCAGGAGCTTTCCCTCCCTCAGTAAATACGTTCTGCTCAAAAAATAAAAACTGAAAACCAAAACTGTTCACCAAGAAGCTTGACATTTATTAATTTAATAATAGAAAACTATACATATTTTAAAATATCTCTTTCTGACATAATTTTCTCAGTTAAAGTAGCGTCTGTGAGACTACACCTATGCTTACACGCTGGGCTGCAACGCGTCTGCTCCACACTCACCCTTAAGTTATGCGAAAGGTCGGCGAGACTCAAGTTTGGGAAAGCGGCTTGGAGAGAATTCACGGAACCCGTTCCTGCTCCTTCAGCTACAAAGCAAATGACGGACACTGAGTCAAGGGTTATACATTACTTTCAAATGAATCTTCAGTAACGGTTCAGTACAACTGCTGCCAGTCTCTTAGCACACCCTAACCTTCCCGACACCCTGAGCCAGAGCCTCAGATCTCTCTTCCCCACACATCAGGACTGGACTAAAAGGGCCATTCCCGCCCTCGTGCGAGCAGCGGCCAGTTCAGCGGGCCCGCCCAGGGCTCTGTGTCAACCAGCTGGCCTCAGCCGCGCCCTCCGCCTGTGCCCAAATGGTGAAGAGCTGACAGAGACAACCAGCCAGCGAGCGAGGGAGCAGGCTGAGGGAGCCGCGGGTGCCCTTCCGTGGGGGTCACTTCAGTGAAACTGGAGATGGGTGGGGCAGCTATGGGACCCTGGTGAGACCACCGAAGCTGCGTGCCAGTCGTGTCCGAGGTTCACCAGCCCATGAATATTCACTACTTTGAAAGGCCGGAATGTTCGGGACAGCAGTGATCAGGCAACAGAATCGCAGACCTGGGACACGAAGACGCCAAGGGATGGGGCCCAGGCCCCAGGCTCCAGGGCTGTGCACAGCCCTGCGTGCCACCTGCCTGCGTACCAGTCGATTTTCACCAGCCTCACCGCTGTGCACGACACTTGCTTCCCACTACGGAGAGGCTCCAGCTGTCCTTACCAGACTGCTTATACTTTTCGATTTTCGTCTTCAGGTCGACTCTGTGGATGACCTCTAGGCATCTCTCTAACAAGTCCAGTTGATCTGGAGCAATCAGATTCAATTTCTCCAATTCAATCACGAGCTCCAAGAAACTCTGAGACAGTCACCAACAAGAAGCGGATGTCAGTGCGGCTCCCGACCCCCAACACCAACTCCAGGGCTTCTGCTTTACAACAGCAGGTACAGGTCACTAGAGGAGCCCTGGGAGGGCCCCACAGAGGGCCCATCCGGGCGTCTCCCCCGAGCCCCCAAGCAGCCTCCCCTCCTGGGCCTCACTGCTTGTGTTGTCAAACTGGTGTGGAGCTGAAAACTCTAAGGGCTTTCCCAAACCAGAGAAGCTAAGGTGGCTAGGGGAAAGGATTTCAGAGAAAAGCCCTACTTCTACACTTGTAAACGTCTCAAACTACTTTAATCCGTGCCAGACATTCCACCGCTTTGTGACAGGATCCTGAGGAGGAAAGACTTGAGGCGCACGCATTCCGCTGTACGTTCACCACGGGCTGCAGGGAGGGTGACAGAGCTGTTTTGGAGACAGCCACGTCTTTAGGTTCTAGTCCCTCTGTGTTTCACGTTTGGCGCTCAAGCTCTATCTCTTTTTATTTTTTTTTTCAGGGGAACATAATTAACTTTACATAGATGACGAGACAGAAGCTGATTAGCACCAATCAACAAATGAGTCATACCCAGGCACGGTGGCGCACACCTGCATTCCCAACACTTGGGAGGCTGAGGCAGGAGGATCGGTACAAGTTCGAGACCAGCCTGTGCTAAAAAGTGAGCTTAAGGCCAGCCTGAACTGCACAGGGAGACCCTATCTCGAAAAGACAGAAACAAACAAAAGAAAATTGACTCATTTTCCTCTCCTTTGGCATTTGCCAGGGCAGCAGCTAGACAGCCCTGTCACCCTCCCTGTAACCTGAAGCTATGCAGGCTTCAGAATGCAATTAGGTTGAGGAGCTGAGATTCCTGAGCCAGGCTCCCCAGAGGGGGGCTGGCCCTGGGGCACCGACGCTGGCGCTCAGCAGGTGCAGAGGCTCCTGGCCCTTGCAGAACGGCTCAGTGGGATCAAGGGGATCGTGAGCCCCCTTGACACCCCTGAGCTCCCAGCCCTCTCTGTACCCCAGCCCCACCCCAGCCCCAAAGGTATCTTGAGCCATTTCCCTGTGCAGTGCTCCACTGGCAGGGTATGCTCCTGCCAGGCCTATGCCAGCCTGGTCACACAGGGGCCTGGTGCTCCCCGAGGAGGCACTGAACACTGTACCGTGCCTGTCCCTGCACCCCGCCAACAGAGGGCGTCTCGACCCTGCTAGAGGTCTGCCAGGCCAGCAGGAGAAACCAGGGCACAAGCCAGGCCCGTGACAGCTTCAGAAAGGAAGACAAGGTCCACGAATGAACGCAGCACCACCGGGGATGGCACCACCCATCTCTTCCCACTCCTCCTGCCACGGACCTTCTGGAAACCCACGGCACACGTCCAAGCGAGCTGCTTCCCCTCCACGCCCTAAGGATCAGCCCCATCTCTGACCGCCTGGCCACCACACCAAGGAGAGGACACTCACCTTGTGCTTGCGTGTGTAGTCCCTCATGAGGAAATTCAGGGCAGACACGTCAGACTTGTCCAGTTTCCCGTCAATCTCCACCATCAGCACCCTGGGGACGGACGGACTCCTTTGAGTCTGTGCCCTGTACAGTGGGTCCCCGCAATACCAGTCTTGGTCTCCAGAAAAAGAGCTGGGTGGGGGGGACTCCAAAAGGAGACACCCCCCTCACCCCTTGCCTTCTGTTATGGTTTGTGTCTAGTTGTCCCCCCAAAGCCCATGCAATCATGGGGCAGGGACCTGTGGAGTTTAAGACTAACTCACGATCCACTGGGATGACCAGTATTTTGATGTACTACTGGGATTATGGATTTTAGGACTGCTGGGCTTATGGGTGTGGCCTGAGGCAGAGAGCCTGAATGCAATCTGAGAGAGACAGAGGCCGACTCCCTTGGTTGGTCGGTTGCCTCTGTCACCATTTTGTTGCTGTTGCGCCACCATGAACTGCTGCTCTCTTCCCCGTGCCTGTCTGCCTTGGTGCCAGCCGAGTATGACTGAAACCTCCAGTAACTGTGAGCTGAATAAAGCTTTCCTTCCTTCACCTTGGGTGTCGGATATTTGTCCCAGCAACGAGAGAAGGGTAACTAAGACACCACCCAACCTGGGCCAGACCCAGAAGACAGAAACCCCTCGTCCCCTGAAGTGACTGCAAACAAACAAAGAACTCGGGGGACAAAGTGAAAAGACAGAGCTCCAGGGACTTGGCCTCTTGGGGACCTAGGCACACATTCGGGGTCACAAAAGTTAACGCAAAGACACATCAGGAAGCTCACCAGGGACTCCAACCAGCACGACCTGGCCTGGGCCCCCACTCAGCCACCGTCCCCCGGCCACGGCGGCACCCCTGGGTGAGCGCTGTCACTGCTCTGGGAAGACACCTTCCAGCAGTACTGCCATTCCCAGGACGGGAATCGAGCAAGCTGCCCTAGCCCTTCGCAAACCCCAGCCCAGAGGACACGGTCCAGAGAGCTCCCTGTCTGCCCTCCAAACAGGGAAGGTGACACTGCCAGCCGGTGTCTGGGAACAAAAGCGGCAGTCCCTCGCATCCTAGAGCCTGACCCAGAGAGAGTGACCCCCACCACGCACGACCGGCCACCTGTCCTGTGCCTCCCGGTGGGGCATAGCAGGTGAGGGAAGCACACAGTAAGTGCAAGGACCGGTCCTGTCCCGGGCTCAGTCTGCAATTCACCACACAGGGAGGGAAAGGACTTCGCAGGGCCACGTAACTGAGGACGCTCACCCCGCTGCCCTGGCTCAGCACGCCAGCGCTGTGGGGACTCGGAGTCACGGAGTTCTACGGACAGGAAGATGCCGTCAGACTTCCTTCCTCAGTGCTGGCAATCACAGCGGCTGACATCACCCAGCGCGAGCTGACAGCCTCGGCAGGCACGCCGGGGGCTGGCTGGCAAGTTCTGCCCTCAGCGGTTCTTGTCTTGCTTCCTTTCCTGTCATTCTGTCCTTGAGACGAACGTACACCATCTCCCTCACCCTGTTGTTAGTGACCTTCTTCTACCCAGCTCCTCCAAGCATGCGTGGCCTAAGAATTCAAAGCCTGCCACCCTCCTAACCACCACCAAGCCTAGCACTTGGGAGGCTGAGGCAGGGCGACGTGGGGTCTGAGGCCAGCCTGGGTGACACGGTAAGCTCAAGGCCAGCCTAGACACCAGCCAGCAGCAGAGGCAGGGGAAGAAACGCTCTCTCAGATGCGCCCCGCCCCCATCCCGTCCTGACACAAGGGAATGTCGGTGTCACCTGTAGTTGGACACGAGGCCGGGGTGCCTGCGCAGGTGGGTCTCCAGGACCTCCCGGTCCATCCTCAGCACCCGCTTGAGCACGTCGAAGCGCTGCATCCTGTACAGCAGCTCGGCCAGGCCCAGAAACGTCAGCTGGCCCCTCTCACTCAGAGCGGCCAGGAGGTCCCGGGCGTTGCTGGGCGGCAGGTCGGCAGCCACATCGCGGCACAGGAAAGCCAGCACCTCCTCCTCCTCCTCGTCCAGCGCCTCCTCCACCCGGTGGATGAGCTCCGTGGCCAGCGCCATGGGGAGCGTGGCGGGCAGGGGCTCCTGGCCCTCAGCAGTGGCCTGTGCAGCCCGTTTCATGGCGCTTGTCCTGGGGAAGCGTCCAGGCAAGGGCAGTTAACTCTCCTGTGCGGGAACTCAGCCTCCCTTCTTCACCACCCTGAACCTGGAGACCAGAGTGGATGCCGCAGAGACCAAGCCCGCCGGACCACCCAGAACCAGAAAACCCCAGGGAGAAGTGAAAGCAGGGCCGGCTGGTCCCCAAAAGCCCCGGAGACTTCGGGACCCGGAGCAGGATGGGGAAATCACAGAGGTGACATAATCAGGCTTGACCTGGGGGTGGACTCAGCTGCTGAGGACCTGCCGAGAGACCCGTGTCGCAGCGCCGAGGATGTGGACAGGGGCCTCTGCGCGCCCAGCTGCTCCCTCACTCCACCCCGCGCACAGATGCCGCCCAGCCCCAGCCCAGCCCCCACCGCAGACCCTCACAGGCCCCTCATGACAGGTAGGTCTGTGTGCCTCGCGGTACTGAGGACGCATCCGGCGCACTCTACCACCGCTACACCCATAGCCTTTTTTTTTTTTTTTCCAAAGGCCTTCTAAGTTGTTCCATCCAGGCTCGAACTTGTGTTCCTCCCGCCTCAGCCTCCCGACAGATGGGGTATCGGTCACCACCCTCAGCTCCTTATCAGGTTTAGATTCGGTCAGGCCCCCACGGTGTGGAGGTCCTGTGTGGGTGGGACTGGGGAACAGGCAGCCGCCTTTGTCCTGGGGGTGCATGGCCCAGGGGACTGCACATGTTTTTCTGTGCCACTTAAACTGCAAATGACTTCACGGCTGTTTCATAGCTGGAATTTACCCTGAACTGGCTCTTGTGCCCTGGTAAAGTTCCTTCTGCTTCTGAGACAAAATTCAGATTACCACACAATCGGCAAAAACACCTGGACACACAGCCGGGTCTAGGCCGCCCACATCCGCTCTGCCCAGGCAGACCACCGCCCACTCACCCAACCCCACTCCCACGACGCTACT
>PVJA010048050.1:0-14378 GCA_004027025.1 Myocastor coypus | reverse complement strand
GACAATATGCAATATGTCAACTTTCAAAGAAAAAAAGGGGGAAAAGAAAAAAAAAAGTAATGTGGATTTAGAAAGGTTAATGTTTAGTTGTTTGATCAATCTTATATACCTATATGTATTAATCTAAACTGATCCGATGATAAAAATATGTAATATAACCATTGTTAAATTTAAACAATAAAAGAATTGAAAAAAAATAAAAAAAAATAAAAGTTTTTTTTTTTTTTTAAACTTAAAAAAAAAAATATCTTGAGCTGGGCATGATGGCACATGCCTGTGATCCCAGCACTTGGGAGGCTGAGGCAGGAGGATCAGCGTGAGTTCAAGACCAGCCTGGGCTACAAAAGTCATCTCAAGGCCAGCCTCAACTGCATAGTGAGACCCTGTCTCAAAAAGACAAAAAAAAAAAAAAAGAAAGAAAGAAATCTTAACATATGTTGTTCTTTCTTTTGTCCTACTCACTGCCGTCTTGGACATAGGGCGCACAAAGGAGATGAGCCCTGAAGTTAAGGAGCACTTCAGCAGAGTTTCCAGATCTCTGGGACTCCCCGGCGATATCATCTTCAAGGACCTTAGCGGTAAGGCCCACCTGGAGTGGTGGGAAAGGACTATTATGTCTTTCTAGGTCTGATGCTGCTTTACCAGGCAAAGAAGATAAAAGATACTCATCCTACTCAGTGCCCTGGTCTGGTTACTGGAGGGACGTTGGATTCCAAATTTTAGTGTCTGTGTACTCACGTCTTTTGATATCAAGTGTCCCCTCAGACATGTTAAACAAGGTCTTTCCAGGTGAATATTTTGCAAGTAGGGCCAAGGTTACCCAGTCTCATTTTCCTGGGCCATCTCCTCACTAGAGCGTGGGTCTTGTTATTCTGAGCCACTTACTTCCTCATATTTTCAGTCTGGCTCCCTTCTCCTTCAGCATGCTCATTCCTGATGTTGGAGAAGTCTTTAGGGGACCCTGGCCTTGGAAGAGTTACCATAGACCATTTGGGGCTGTTGACTGTTGGGCAGATGTTAAACATGCTAAATCCTCTTCTTCCTGAGAAGCTATGAGATCTTTGATTCATTTCCCCGTCATCTGGTCCTGAGTTTCGTCAAATCTCAGAGACATCTAAGTGGGACCAGAGTGGGATGGAGGTATCAAGAGGCCACGCTTGGGTCTTTTCACCAGGTTATCTCTGTCTGTCTGTCTGTCTGTCTGTCTGTCTGTCTGTCTGTCTATCTGTTTGTGTCATTTGTCTTACTCTGATATTGTCTCCAACAGTGGAATGCTCTGATTTTTGACTGACAGTGAGGCCATAGAGCAGTGAGTATTCCTCATCACGGGGCTGGTGGGTGAACAGGGCAGGTGGGCTGGCGGCCTCAGGACTGCCGCTCTTCCCCTCATTCACAACCCTCGGCATTTTCCCCTGCTGTTTCCTCTCAGGTGCCTCTGGTCAGTGCGCATCCTGGTCTTTCCTCACCTCGTTCATCTTGGAACCTGACTTCATCACCGTACTCGAGAGCAGTGAGAGACCTGGAAGACCTTTCTCAAGGTGCAGCGCCCTCAAGTGTCTTGTGAAATGCTACTCCGCTGCTGGAGCCAACTTTTTTTTGTCTAAATATACACTAGCAATCAAGATGTCATAGCGTGCTCATTGTATACCGGCTCATGATACTGGGGAAGGACGAAGTTTAAAGCCAGCCAGCATCCCTACCATGGCCTTCTGTGCTGCTGTGACAACGCAGAGAAGGCACAAGGAAAGAAGGTCAGCCTCCTCTAGCCCATTTTGCTGGCACTAGCCATCCCGATTGGACCGGGTGATTTCTATACTCCCTCCTCACTCCATCTTCAAGTGGGTAGTTTTATTTCTTTCCCTTAGTCTACCTCAAGATAACCTAAAAGGTTACCAGTTGAAAAGAACATATC
This sequence comes from Myocastor coypus, assembly GCA_004027025.1. Taxonomy (NCBI): domain Eukaryota; kingdom Metazoa; phylum Chordata; class Mammalia; order Rodentia; family Myocastoridae; genus Myocastor; species Myocastor coypus. The sequence continues at coordinate 12,466 of PVJA010048050.1, read as the reverse complement.
AGGACACATGCCATGCTCGCAAGGGGACACATACACAGATCCCGCTACAGGAGGCCCATCAGGGATGGATATCAGGCTGATCCTGGTGTAAGGATCATTCACTCAAAAACTTAGCAGTATCTTGTGGATGCTGGGTGGTGATGACTAAGACAGGACGGACTGGGGCAGGAGCAGAGTCCTATTCTAGGCAGTGAATAGGTGTAGACTATTCTAGGTGTACCCCTGCTCATCTACCAGTGACCTATAAACCCAATCCATTCCACTTGACCAAATACCAGAGAACTATGCCCCTTCTAAGCTGACTTAGGGTCCCCTCTGCAGGATGAATTCCTTTTTTTTTTTTTCCAAAAGCTATGGATTTATTCAAGTGCATCATCAGTACAATTTGCAATTCAACACATTGCTACCTCAGTTTTCTTTTTTTTTTTTTTAGATTGATTTTTTTTCAAGTTTCAATTTTTTATTGTTTAAATTTAACAATGGTTATATTACATATTTTCATCATCAGATCAGTTTGGATTAATACATATAGGTATATAAGATTGATCAAACAATTCAACATTAACCTTTCTAAATCAACATTACTTTTTTTTTCTTTTCCCCTTTCTTTTCTTTGAAAGTTGACATATTGCATATTGTCCTCACAATCATTCTACAGAGTACAGTGTGTGGGCATGACCCACCTCCCTATTGATGTTGCTTAGAAAAAAAAAAGAAAAAGGAAAAAGAATATACTTCTCTTTGGACTGAGAGGATGCAGATACATACACAGTCAAATGTTCTGCAATTGCAGTGTGCCACCAGTGAAGCTTGTGATGTTGGAGGCTATTGAATCTAAGCCTCCTAAAGCTCATCTCACCAATCTAGCTCTGCGTTTCATGCAGGATGAATTCCTCACCTCCACATGGTGCATTCAAAGCCAGAGATGGCCAGGGAAGGCAATGAATATACTGTTGGGAGCCTATCTTCCTGGGAGATGATTCTCAAGGCTGCACCTGTGTCTGACCTTAATGACCCAGTCTTCACATCAGTGCTATCAGGTGTCTCTCGGGTTAGGTACAGAACACCACAGTCCCTTCTTCCCTTTGTCCCCTTGTCAGAGCAGCAGTCAAAGAGTAGGTACTGCTCTTAATGGCCCTGGCTTCTCACTTCACTGGCTGATAAACTACCATTCTCATGCTGGCATGGAGGTTTCAAGGAATGACCTCCTGCATCATATCTCCCAAGGAAAACCTAGAGGCCAAAGAGCAGAGCCCTCCAGGCTCCCAGGTAAAAGCAGTTTGGGGCCAGTGGAATACAAACTTCTGCTGGAGACTGTCCTTGACTCAGAGGAGCTCCAAGCTGACAGAGGCCCCTGAGGTGTGATGGTCATACCTTCATAAGCTGGCCAATGACAAAGAAGCTTCAGCTGAATGTATGACTGTTATTATCCCCTTTGTTCTGCCTGTGTTTCTTCTAGTGTTGATATACGCAAGGCATTTTCCCACTATCCTTGTGCCTTCTGGGCTTTTCAACATCACATTCTTTGTAGACAGCGGTCCTTTGTGTTTCTTTCCAGGGTGACTTCAGGCATGAGCTTCCTACCACCACTATAACAAGTTGCCAACAATTACCAGCATAGAGCAGTATATATGTTTCAAGAGTTGAAACCTAACCGTAACACTGCATTGAACTACGTTAGAAAGAAATGAGAAAAGGAAAGGAGACCAAAGATTTTTACACAACTCATAATTAATAGACATTGCATAAGATGGTTTATCCTATGTTAAATCTAGGGAAAATTCCCAAAGATCAGATCCTCTGCCCCAATATTTAGTACTTAGTTGTGGCTGAGCAGACTCTTGATTTGCTCTTCAATTCCGGTTCTGCCTCGCTGACTTGTTATGGAAGAGACCTTCAAGCTGCAGCCAGCTCAGGAATATACCTGCCTGTTGAGGCAAGACGCAGCAGGCTACAGGGTCCAAGCATAACCAATGGCTGAAGTGCTAAGTTCAAATTTGAGCAAATACGAGTCATAGTATGCAAAAGCAGATACTTAACCTGTACTGTGAGGTTTCTGTTCCCCCAAATCTATTGGCTCAGGATAATCTCTGTGAGACCAAATACATGCCCAACACCAGCCCTGCCCTAATACCACCCTTTGTCCCTGATTTCTGTAGCGTCCTCTTTGGCCTTGCATTTATCCATTATAGTTCTCATTTGAGGGCTAAATATGTGGCCACAGCCTCTATCCCCTAGGGCCAGGTTAATATGCAGAATGCTCCATCATGTTTAGTGTCTTCTGTGAAATGGGTGTATATATCTCTCCAGCAAATCCAGAGTAGATGGTCAAAGACAATTAGAAACACCAAAGTGACACACAGAATTTGGAGGTAGACGCGTTTGTGTTGTTGGGCACTGATCAGGATCATTACAAAGCTATCAGACCCTAGTCTCCAATTCTCTCTGGCTTACTTGCGATAAGCAAGCAGGAAGTAGGAAAGAAGAATAGCTTGTTAAATTGGGGATTATTCCTTGCAATATGCATCTTAATGACCAGTTGTTTCAGTTTTACAGCAGGGTCTGTAATTAGAACTATTTCCTTGGCAACTAACAAAATGAAGTATATTGCCTATGGAGGGGGATCCTATACTACCTTTCCCCCTTTCTTCCCAGAAAATCATTTCTGGGTGTGTTACAAGTGATCTGAGACAAGACTCAACTAGAAACAATATTTGGTTTATCTGTGAAGCCAGGATGGAACCTAGACAAGGTCCCCTAGACTGAAAACTTCCACCAGGAGGTTTTGGCTAATTTTCCTTATTATAGTTTCTCCACAAGTTAATGGACAAGCAAGTGAAGGATTTAATCTGTGTGTAAGAATGTGAAATAAGCCTTGGAGGCTCATTAAATCTTTATCAAGTAAGAGTCTCACTTGTTAATTATTATTGTCCTAGTGTGACCATTCATAGAGTCCAATGTAAAAACTACAGCCAGCTAGAATGTGGAGAAGCCTGATCGTGCTGATGCATTAAGCAATCCTATGAATGGTATCCTTAAGGCTCAGCCATGTGTGATCTGCCCAGAGACCAGAGCAATCACAGAAAAGCTTGGAGTATGGAGTCTTTTCAGAGTGAGCTTTCTATTCCAGGTAAATTCTCCAGTGGATTTAAGGTTGGATTTGTAAAACCTATATAGGTGTGCAATGTGTACCTGGGTTACATGTGTGTGCAAGAGACTCTAAAGTCATACCTGGTAGCAGGACCCAATAACCTCCTGGTTTAAGAATGTCTTCATCCAGCATGATTAAGTACACATGATTACTAAAAGATAGCTGTAATCTTTGTAAGATTTTCTTTGTATGTAATATATCTATATATCATTTAATGGGGGAGAGTCTACTATTTGCATGAGGGCCAGGCCAGTGGACACAGATGTTGAAGCCTGATATGCCTACAGGGATCAAAGTGGCAGCTTTGTGGCCTGAGGTTGCAGAATATATGGTGGGATCAGTTCTGGCTCTGATTTTCTGGGAACACAGAGTACATTTTTTTTGGGCTGAGGTTGATATTTCATTCAGTCAGATCCCTAGTGGGATCTTAGGCATCTGGAATTAATTATTTTGCATTGGTGGTAGCTTTCCAAACAGCAGCAAGAAGCAATAGAAGGAGAGAGCTTTACCAAATGTAGCTTTTTCTAAGAGGACCACAGCATATCAAGCTTGTCGGACTCCATTGCTAGCAGAGCTACTTCCATCTATAAACAGGGTACACTCAGCATCTGTTAGTGTTTGTTGCATGACTATTCAGGAGGTTCAGCGGTGCATGTAGCAGGTGGACAGTTATAGATGTCAGCCTATGGTGAGCTTATCAGCTTTACTGACAAAAATGACAGTGGCTATCCTGTCACAAGGCAAACTAGGGAAGTCAACTTTAGAAACTGGATCCAAGTATTCACACAGGTTGGCCACTGGGAACTGATGCAATCTGGAAATCTGAGTAACAATCACTGTTTCTGTGACCCCAAGCATACAGATTCTATAGAAGACAGCAGCTCCAGGAAATTTGTGTAGTTTCTTTCTTGTAACCAGTTTCTGCCATATATACCAGAGTTCTTGTGCCTTTGCAGAAGGCAGCTTAGATGTCATTAAACAGCAGTGATATGATATTTTGTGCTGGGAAACTAGTGAGATCAATTGTGAGGGATACTGAAAAGAAGATAAACAAATTCTTGAAGCCCTTGAATGTTGAATCCAGGTCTGTTAAATTCTGAGTACAAAACTGGGGTGTTTCCATTTAAAGATATATCAGAACTGCCCCACAGGATCCAGTTGAAGGCAGAAGAAGGCATCGCCGTGTACAGGAAGTCGTACCAGCAGCTGTGGATGACACACAATCCAGAGCTTATGCAGTTGCCCTTAGGCACATCCAATGATTCCTGGCAAAATACAGAGCACAAGCATTTATAAGACAGCTGGAATGATGAAAGATCAGAGTTAACACTGTATGACTTGCAGGGAAAATATATGTTATTTTTCTTAATCTTTTTTGTGTATTTAGTACAGAGTCCACAGGTCTCACTACACTGATCAGACTCCTGGTGATTCCCCTGATTTCAGCTTCCCAAGCGCTGGGATTACAAGCATGTGCCACTATGCCCATTCTCAGCCACTGTCAGTGTGTGGGGTGGCACGGCACTCCAGGGATCAAACCCCAATCCCTGCATCTGCCTGAGAAAGTGCTTTAATCCGCTGAGCCATCTGGCAGCAAGAAAAAACATATTTTGAACCTTTCAAAAAGTAGTTAATGCCAAAGAAGGAGCATCATCAGTGGGATCATCAGCAGAACTTATACCCACAATTTTTTACGTAATTGAGTTAGGACAAAACCCATACCACAGTGGTCCCACGCTCCGTTTGTGGGGGCCTCAATCCTTTCCCATTCGCAGCTGGCATTACTGTACAAAGCAGGAGTTATGCAAGTGAACCAATAAAGCCCATGGCTGTGTAGGTGCAGGCTGAGCTGCAAATCTTGTACCTCTTTTTGTAAATGTAACATAGCCTCTTCTAAGGCATCCACCCTGGCCTCTACATCTTGATCTATACATTCCTGAGCCTTAAGGGCTAAATCGTTTACAAATTGGGCATTTTGTACCTATTGAGCCAAGACAGGGACGAATGCAGCCATCATCCCTAGGATTCCAATCACAGCAGTTATTCTCACAACCAACCGCCCCACAAAGTGCTTGGATTTGGAAAAAAAAAAAAAAAAAAGCCTTATCTAATTCTCATAATATATACAGAGCACAGTTTTAATACCAACGTTATTTTAGGATGACAGGGATGACAATATAGGGGAGCTGTTCACGCAGTAAAATACTGGTCATACAACGCATATTGCTGTCCTTCTAGTAGATATTCAAAGCACAGGAGTTCTGTATGCTTCGGTTACCTGCATGGACTGACTCCTTTCTCACTGATGCCCATTAGCCTCATGTCGTTCATCTGTTCATTGACTTGCAGATGTTGAAATATTCTTCCTACATTATAGTCGTTTTTAAGAGATCCCTCCTTACCTTTTCACTAGCTGTGACTGCGTCTTCAAGGTCTGAAAATCTATCTTCACCTTCATACATATGGTGTTGCCAGCTTGTGATTGAAATTTTATTGTCCTGTATATCTCTTTGAAACTGTTTTGTGCAATCTATTGCTTTCCTATATTGCTCATTTAAGGATTCCATCATTTTTATATTCCTCTTTAAGTTTTTATCAGTGTCTTCTTTGGAAGCATTTGTTAAATCTTTCCTTATAGTTCTCCTTTATTTTTCTGCTTTCAAAATTATTTCTGACCTTCCAAAAAAAAATTATTTCTGACCTGATTCCCTCTCTACCTTTCTTCAGTTGTTCCTTACTTCACATGCTATTAATTCAGAAATTTTCTTAATTCAGAGATTGATTTCCTCTAAACTTTTCTGCAGTTGTTTTTTTTTTATTTCAGACACTATTAATTCAGAGATTTATCTTTTTGCTTCAGAATTTATTTCTAATCTGAGTTCCTGCGTATGTTTCTGTCTTTTTTTCTTTACGTGAGATGCTATTAATTCAGAGATTTCAGCTGGGTGATTCCCATTTGCTCCTATGCTAGTGTCTTCCGCATTTGTTCTGGGTGGGCTTGACCTGAGACTGCATCTTGCTCCTTGTCTTTGGCATTTTGTATAGCAGTGTCCTCTGACTTTTGGTGTAGAACTTTGGTGAAGTTATGCCATTGGTGCCTACTGAAATTCTGTCCAGATCTACTAAGTTTGATCTTGTCCAGATGTGCCTGGCTGGGTCTGGCTGCTGTGTTCAGCTTCTTCTTGCTGCAGCTCATGGAAGCGAGCCTGCTGTGCTCCTCTGGGAATATGTTCAGCTCATGGATTAGTTGGGAGGGTCTGAGGCAGGGAATTTTTCTGCAGGGTTCCACAGCAGATGCCAGGGCTAGGTTCTGGGCAGGGATGAAGCTCTGGTGGTGCAGGGGCACAGGCCTGGAGTTGCTACCTACACGCACACGAGTCTGTGGTCTAGGCGGTAAAGTAAGTCCAGTGGCACAAGGGCCCAGTCCAAGAGTTCTTATCTATGTGCACGTGAGTCTGAGATCTGGGCAGGGAAGTAGTTCTGGTGGTGTGGGTGCAGACTCAGAGTTCCTACCTAGGTTGTCCTGGGCTTATGGCAGGGAAGAAGTTCCTGTGACACAGGAGTGCAGGTTGAGAGTTCCTACCTATGTGCACGTCAGTCTGGGTTCTGGCTGGGGAAGAAGTTACAGTGGCACAGGGGTGCAGGCAGAGACTTCCTACCTACACCGGTCTGGGGACTTGGTGGAGAAGTACCCGTGTTGATACAGGGCCACAGCCTGAGAGCTCCTACCTACACACACGCTGGTCTGAGGTCTGGGCTGGGAAGTTTTATGTAGCTTTTAAAACTATGATCTTAGAGATGAAAAAACAAAAGCAAATAATGAGAAGAAAAACAATAATAAAGCCACATAAGACAATACAGATGGTACAGGCTTTCAAACCAAGAATAGAAAATTATCAGTTGCTGTTATGTTATGTACTTGTATCATCAAATCTGTTGCTCAGATTGCCAGACACGGGCGCACAAATAAAACATTTTCCTTTGCTCTTTTTATTTTTTAAAGAGTATAGTAAAACTAATAATAATAAAGACATTATGGATGGAGCTTATTTAAAAGAACTTCAAAGGGATTCAACCTAGGATGTTATATTGTGTATCGCTGTCCTCAATGCAGTTGCTCAGATCGTATATATTGGCATACAAAGTGAAAGTAAAAAATTTTAAAAATTAACTGATACTTTGGAAGATGTGACAGAAATGGTAGCAGAACCCTGTCAGCTATTCTGTGTGCACACTTACCGTATTTTTCAACCCTCCTTTTCTTCATTTTTTTTCTTTTCCTTCATCTCAGCTATTTTTTATGTTCAGTCTCCTTCAATATTAGTATATGCATTGCACATTTTATTTCAGATTTTACAAAAATTACAGTTCTCCACTGCCAGTGGCAAAGTAGGGTCTATTTAACGCTTCTTCTGTGTCCTCTCCTACCACCCAAAGGCACCTGGTTCCACGTGTGGGTCATTTGCTACTTACTTTCCCTTCTCTCCTTTCAGTTTACTCAGTTTCCATTCTTTTCCATGCCCAGGACTGAGCTAGCACTTTAGATGAAACACTCCTCTCACTTGGGTCCACCTGATCCTAGCACATTAGGTCCAGAGTCATTAAACATTCATTCACATGTCCCTCAATCTTCAAATGCTCCAGACACAACCAAAATGTTTACAGAGCCAGAATACATTACCAGCAAGATGACCAAATGATGCTACCTCTGACTCCTCATCTTCTGCCTGTGACTTCTGCCTGTGACTTCCTGCTATAATCAGCAGTTTCGTGCATTTCCTTACCTCAGCTGCTCTGAGATTCCCTCCCTTAATGAGCCATAGTCAAGGTCCCTATTAGCTGGCTGCTTTTTTGAATCCTAGTTGAAGGCTCACTGACTCTGATTCCAGTATGCCTAGCTCTACCAGATGTACCTTCTCTTACGTTGATGGTGGTGGTAGTACTACAGAGGTTCGGCCACAAGGACATGACACTGAGCTACATTCATTGGCCCGTTTTGATTTTAATCAGAAATTGTCTTCCTAGGCTGTCCAAGGTGAATTTTGACTTGTGAATTTCCTGCCTCAGCCTCCACAGTGAAGACTGCTAGGATTGTTGGCAAGGGGCTTCTGCAGACCACTTCCCTACAACCCTTCCACGTAGCACGGGTTGGATCTGTGCAACAGCAAAGATTCTTCTGCACTAATGGATAACTGATTGTCTTCTTCATTTCACCTGGTGTTTTTGCGGCAGCCATCCATGTATATTTATGAAATAGAGGACAAAAGTGTGGGGTGAAGAAAAGGAGATGCGGAAGGAGAGAAATGGAGAAGCAGGATAGTTATGAAGGACAGAGGGAAGAATCGTAGGGGTCTGATTCAGTCCAGAGCACTAGAGGAAGGATGGCTACCTTCAATTGGTTAATTCGTTGGCTATGACCCTTGTCTGCCTTTAAGAATAACAAGTTGTCCTAGCTCTACCTGATCCAGTCAGAGGTGATGTAGCTGTGGTCTTTGTTTACCCTGTAGGTGCTGCTGTACATGGCTGCTTTGCTTTGGTTTTCACTTCAAGCTGCGTTCTGTGCCCAAACTATCGCTTACCACTTCCCCTGGAACAAGAAGATGTGGTGTTAGACAGAGCCTCATGATATTACCAAATTAACATTCTCATACTGTCCCGCTTCGTACTACTGGGTAGCACATCCTGGATGAGGACTTTAGAAATGAGCGGCTGTAAGGTGTCAGCGCCACTTTGCGTCCTTCATGCACAACGGTGGTCATGCTGGAGGGGTTGGAGTTTGGTTTTGAGCAATGGGAGGGTCCTGCGTAAGTGGCTACTGGGTCTCTCAGAACCTCCGTTTTCTCAGTGGTGACAAAGGACTGTCACTGTCCCCACCAAACGTGCACGGGGCCTGGATTCTCTGAGTCCTCCCACCCAACACTGTCACGCGCTCCTTTGCCATTTCGCCAGCATCTGCCCACCATCTCTTACCCTTAATTCGCCTTTCAGTTGCTCTTCCAGGAATTTACCTGGTCATATTGGAAAACTGGCTGCAGGAGAAACTTGCTAAGGGGTTCCTGGGCCTGGATCTTCAAGGACCCCAGCAGGATGAGGCTCAGACACAGCAGACCAAGGGCGAAGGACTCAGAGCCGATCTTGGCCTGGAAGCTCCTGGAAAAGAAAAGGGAATGCTGGAGCCATCTAGCAGAGTGCACTATTTATAGTCTTTACTCTACCCCTCCATGGGCGGGAGCAACCAAGCTTTTGGAAAGCCAACAGTGAGCTTATTGCTGCAGCTCTTTCAGATTATATGGCAAGATATCCTGCCTTCTCCCAGAAGCCAGGATTCTGCACTTAAGGAAAAGGAAAAAGGAAAATAGGACAGGAGACATGCCAAGAATAATTCCACATTGTGTGCTGTTTCAGAGTTCTCTCTCTCCCCGTCTCTCTCTCTCCCCATCTCTCTCCCTCTCTCTCTCTCTCCATCACCGTCTCTCCCTCTCTCTGTCACCGTCTTTCTCTCCATCTCTCTCTCTCTCTGTCTCTCTCTCTCTCTCTCCCTCTCCCTCTCTCTGTCTCTTTGCTCAATGCGCCTCTTCCTTTAATCTGCTTGGCACTGCCTATAAGTAGGCATCTAGTATTAATCACAGCTCTCATACCTGATCCTGTAAGCCAGAGTGTGTGTATGTATTTGTGTGTATGTGAATGTAAACACACTAAGGCAAAATTAAGCAAAAAGTTAGTGTTTCACCTCCTAGTCTTAAGCAGCTCCTCTACTTGAATTTTTCCTGTGTGCTTGATGTTTGCTCTGATACTGTTAATGCAGATCTTTATCTTTCTCTAAATTGAGCCCTGTGACACCCTGGGATCCGTACTCTTTGAAGAGATGCAGACAAGTTTATCAACTGTGTTGTTGTGCACAGAGTTCTGTGACATTTTTTTTTTTTTTTTGTCTTTTTGAGACAGGGTCTCACTGTGCAGCTCAGGCTGGCTTTGAGCTCACTTTTGTAGCCCAGGCTGGTCTCGAACTCTCACAACGATCCTCCTGCCTCAGCCTCCCAAGTGCTGGGATTACAGGCGTGAGCCACCATGCCCGGCATCTGTGACATTTTTTAATTCCTTAAATTTATCTTCTTTAAAGACTGATAATAGACATACCACTAAGCGAATAGCTGTCTTCGTCTTACTTCTGAGAATTTGTGTGCAACTTCCATCATTCAGATTCCCACTTACCTGCTTCTGCAAAATGTATAAAAATTGGAGCCCTTCCTATGTTCTGGGATCAGCCCTCTTGAGCATGAACCCATTGTGTCAGACGCACAGCCAACACTAAGTAAGTCCTCCTGCCTCTCCCACGGACTCATTAGCCTTTTGAATTCTGAAACATACCTAGATCAGCAAACACATGCCAGGTGTGATGTCCCTTCATCCTCTTGTTCAGAATCGCAGAACTCAAAAATCTGAGACAGGAGAAATTTGAGGAGAATTTGGATTACAGAGTGAGTTCTAAAAAAGTCTAAAGTATCGAAGAAGATCTATTATTTAAAAATTGTTATAGTTATGTCTAGTTGTCCCCTCAAAGACTCATGTAATCATGGGTGGGGACTTCTAGAGTTTGAGACTTGAATGATGATTCACTGGGGTGACATATTTTACTACTGTTGAGATTATGGTCTGAGTACTGTTAAGACTATGGGTGTGGCCTGAGGCAGATAGCCTGAGGCAGAAAGTCTGATGTAATTTAAAAAGAGAAACAGAGAGACAGACTCGCACTGTTGCTCCGCTGCCCTGATTGGTTGGCTGCCTCTGTCACCATTGTTGCTGTTTTGCCGCCATGAACTGCTGCTCTCTGCTGGGATTACAGGCATTTGCCACCATGCCCTCTTTCTCGCCTTCTCAGTGTTCCCAGGGGGCAGGACTGGCACAGCATGCTGGGAATGAAACTTTGGTTCCTGCCCAAGCAGGTGCTTTCATCTGCTGAGCTATCTGGCTGGCCCAGCAATACCATCTTAATCATGATGCCTTTCTCAGAAAATCTCTTCAGGACTGAGGAAGCAAATTAAATCAGAATGTGTTTTCTAAGGAAAAAAAATAGTTTTATGTCTTTCCAGTGAAAAGGAATAGGTTGGGTTTTTTTTCAAGTTTCAAGTCTATAATTCTCTTGCTCTTTTCAAACATTCTAAGCCATTCTCAACTCACACTGTTAGAATTCCTTCACAGACAAGACCTAAATGCTCCAAACTTCCATGACTTCATGGCTTCTCGAAGTATTAACTAACTCTGATTCTCTATTTAAGAAATCAGCAAAACATTTGCATTTCATCACACTGCACTCAATTGTCTTTCAAATTTATGATAGTCCATATTTATGAGAGATTTTAAAATAGAATTAAATCAAGCCTTATAAAATAACGAAGTGATGGAAAGTTAGGAAATTATAAATTGGTTGTAACTGTCTATACAGTTAAATATGTTGTTATTTTGGACCAAAAAATTGAGAGATGTTATAAAAGACACGAGTTTAGGTTCTACCGACCCACAAGGAATAAGAGTTTTAATTACTACAAAGCAGTGCTCTGGGAGACCTATGGGGCTGGTTGTAAATAACATGCTTCCCATCAGCACCACAAGCGCCCATATCCAGAGGGAGGAAGCAATGGCAGAGGGAACCTTTGGAAACGAAGATCAAGCCTTCTCTCGGTATGCATCTGTGTTCCCTTGAGAAAACACCTAATTCCATCATTCAAGATGCACGTGATATTTACAAGCAAGTGCATTGCACAGACCAAAACCAAAAGTCAAATGAAGCATGTAAGCATACATACTTATATTCCAAAGTTAAGTCACTTCAGTATGAAAGGTAAGAAATCCATCACTGCATTTGGCATCAGTAAAGCCCAAAAAGGGAGACAATGATACACTACACCTTAGAAAAACCAAATGATTTATACCAATGGAAAATGAAGAGAGTACTTGGCCTGCTTGTCCTACTTGCAAAATTAAAAAGAGGCAGTCGAAGACATTTTGTATGCAACTTTCAATTAAGAAGCATCTGTGCATACAATTTTGGAGTAAAACTTTTCTCACATTATTTCCAAATTTAAGCAGTTTAATAAGTATTAAATTGAAACTTCAGCTCACCTTTAAGAGGATGCATCTTCATGCCCCATGAGATTTTTCTATTTATCATAAATAGATCCAAGAGGGCTGGGGAGATAGCTCCGAGGCACAAGTGCCTGCTGGGCAAGTGCAAGGTCGTGAGTTTGAACCCTGGTCCCACAAAAAAAAAAAAAAAAAAAAAAAAAAAAAAAAAAAAAAAAAAAAAAAAAAAAAAAA
>PVJA010048049.1:0-14356 GCA_004027025.1 Myocastor coypus | reverse complement strand
TTAAATTTAAACAATAAAAAATTGAAAAAAAAGCTATATTTTGCATTTCTGCTTTAATGCAATAATTTTTCATAACAAAAGAAAAATCAGAACCATGTGATGTTTTACAAATAAATTTTATGTTGCATTAATATATACATCAGTGTATATCAAATTACTATATATAAACATCACAGAGATGGATTTTATATATACTTTCTGTCTGTTTATTAAAAATTTATCATCAAGGATTGTGGTGATGTTTAGAATAAAAACTGTATTCTAATTAATACATGCTCTGCTGTTTTACCTCTCCCTGGAAAAGTATTTTTTCATCAGATACTATTTCATTTCACTTAGCATTGCTCAATGATGGCATCAAATAACAAAGGCTATTATAAAACAATACATTACAAAATTAAAAAATAAAAACTAAATAAAACAATACATTAAGTTGCCATAAGTAGGGGCAGTTTTCTCTCCGGAATTTAAGACAAGGTTATAATAAATTCGGCATTCTAGGTCCTCGTTTCAATCTTTTGGCAGATGTTGGATATGAATATGTATATACAAATATGACTAAACATACACAGAACGTATTTTAACATATATACTGTTTTCCAGATTTCAATTAATCCTTATGTAAACAAATATGAAAATAGTACAATTATTGATCATACATATTCTTGTAGCATTGAAAATTTTACAAATTTCAAGTATTGAAACATATAATTTATTTCTTGAGCATTGACATGGGTAGATTTGGCCTTGCAAAATATTTCGTTATCAGTCTGTCATCCTTTGTTTTTTTCCACTGCAATGAAAGTGTAGAAAATGTTATAATTAAAGCAAAGAATTTAATGTAATTGAAACTTACATAAGTATTTTATCATTAAAAAACTTAAGACTACTCACAATTGATAAAAAATTAGATAGCCAAGATTCCTGATTACTTTCTTCTTGCATCTAACTTGACTTATTTTTTCCATTGTTAATTTGAAAATTATCATCACTTTTCCTATGGTGTGCTCAGATATTTATAGAATTGCAGTAAAAATAAGAAAGCTATTTAAGGATAGAGAATTTAAATTTTTCCTTCATACTACTATTGAGAAAATATAGAAAATATGAATGTAAACAATGTGAACTGTTCCAAGTTGGGGCTTACATTTCTAAAGAACTTTTTTTTTTTCTGTATTTTAGGGTAGGGTCTACATGGTGTTCAGGGTCTCATTACTAGGTCGGGTTTGTAGTGATCCACCTGTTTACAGCCTCCCAAGAGCTGGGATTGCAGGCACAAGCCAGCATGCCTAGTCTCAATTGCCATCTCAGCATGCCCCGGGGGTGGGGCTGGCAGAGCAGGCCCATTGATCGAACTGTGGGCCTCTGCACCTGCTTGCACGTGCATTAATCCACTGAGCTATTTGGCTGACCCTAAGAACTTTTATATAGAATAAAATAATAAATGGCCTTTTCAAAAATTTTTTTAAACACTGCCCTCCCCTCACCAATACTGTCATTTATTGTGTACTAGTTACAAGACGCAAACATATTGAGAATTCTAGTCACACCATACTTTATGTGCCTGACTTCTATGAAGTTATCTCAGTTTCTCAGTTTCAGTGATTTTTAATTCACAAACCCTAAATAATATTCATATCTACACACAAAAATGTAACAGTGGGTAAAAGAAATTCTTTCTATAAAACTTAGTTCCTTTTTTTTAAGGCAGCCTCGAATCCTAGTATCATTACTATCGGTATTATTTCCATATCCGTGCTGTGGCAGATTGGCATTGTTTATTACTTTATTGTAATATATTTAATTTTATGTCTGTGTTATAAAACAGGGTGTATTGATCACAGTGTAAACTTAAGGTCCATTTGAAGCGAGGATTAATTACCAGGCATTAAAACATTTTTTCAAGCTAATCTCCAAAGAGGCTTTTCATTCTTTCTGAAGTAGCGAGTTTGTCTAAACTAATTCCTTGCTGTAGTGTAGCTTTGTGCATTCTGCTAGGGTAACCTAGGAGAACAGGGATGCATCAAAGATGAGAGTTAGGTGCACATTAACATTCGCCACAGCAAATGAAGAGCTAAAGAGGGCAGCTTTGGAAAACCAATTAGTAGTGTCGGTCTCACATCAAGTGTCAAGTGCAAAGGGATGAAGTTAACCCTGTTTACTGCTGAAAGAAGAGAGGAAGAAAACCATTCTTCCATCTCTATTTCTGATGACAGCGACCTGGCAAATCTCATTCAGTGGAACCAGTCCATTGAATTTAACTTACTATGGAGTCACAACGTAATTATTTCCTGTGTGTACTTCAACTGAAGCAGGCCCTAATTCCTGGAGAAAAAGTGATCAGAAAGATAATTTTGAGGACTCAGGACATAAGAGAACCTGTACTGTAACACCGTGTAACTCAGTGGTGTCCCACATATTCTGTGCAAAGACATTATGGGACCAAAGAGGAAAAGGGATGGATAATTTACAGTGTTCCTAAGGAGAGTCACCTAGAGAAAAAACATTCTCTCAGGCTTTCACAGAAAGCAAACTGATCAAGCAATGGCCGTGATGTATCCAGATGGCTGACACTGACAACAGTTCTACAAAATGCTGTGCATGGTTTCAAGGTAAATCCTGAGGGGATTTGACTGAAGTTGTCATATACAAAGGTTACTTGTTTTGTTATATAGGTCTAGCTTTAACGTGGCCTTAACCACCCAGCAGATATGTTTAATCAGGAGGCATAAAAAACAAACTAAGATTAGTATACTGAGCTGTAAAAGGCTCAAGTCGACAGCTTCTTCCATGGCCAGTTCTGCTGTTAATCCATTACTATTATGGAATATTGGAGTATATATATATAAAAATGCTTTTTCTTAGTTCAATGAGAAGAAATGTTTGTGCCAATACTGTTCAGAATATTTATGTCTACATCTTGTACTCTGAAAAGCTACTATGAAGAACACAATATTCATTGTATTAATTATTGTGGCTGTCCTACTGACCTGTTCTGAAACTGTCTCATTATTATTTCTTTCTTATTGAAATTAATAAAATTTTAAAAATATAATTTCTATATCTTAGATTTCCTAGGAAAACTGTTAAGGTTTCAAAAATGTCAAATCCATATGTTTAAATACCAGTTTAAACTAAGTTATTTTAAAATTTATTGTTTCATACATTAAACATGTTATTTTTTCCAATAATCCCATACCTCATCCTAATATTGTGATGTGAAGTTGCTATTAATAGCTCTATATACCCAAACTATCTTTCCAGCTCAGACAATTATGACACTAATTGACAGACACACCATTTTATATTAGCAAGTGAAATTCAACATACATTTTCCTAGGTACCAACCATGAATCCCTGTGAAGTATTAGAAGTAAATAATTGACATCGTTTTCCTAATTAAAAATCTTTCTCTGTACAATTTATCTTTGCCTTGGTTCCACACATTTGGGTATAGGAGAAAAACATGGATCATGCAGTACTTGATGATCAAGATGGTGACATAAGAGTTCCAAAAATTAAAATCTTTCAGAACATTTTTCCCTGTCCCAATCCCCCAATACATGTCAATATGTAAGGATTAAAAGGATCAGAGAAATCCTTCTGCTCTAGAGTGACCATTCTTTACCATTAAAGTGAAGAAATGTATCCAAATTTTTCTAATTGCATTTCTCCTGCTCAGAAATCACAAGTTTTGCCTAAACCACCCTTTAATAACTTCAGAAGTACTCTAACTAATTGGTTCTTCTGTTTATATTATGTATCAAAGGAAACTGAGGACCTTTAGGCCATTGTAGGCTATACTTTAAATCCCCTTTCTTAACATACATATCAAATATCCTACTGACAAAATTCACTATGATATCAGCACATTTGTCCTACACTTCTCCTTTCTCTGTATACCCCTTTAGTTTCTTATAGCCTACTCTGAAGTGAGGACCCTTCTCCTGGAGTCTGTGCCTGTGCTGTGGTTCAGATTTGAAATGTTTCCAAAAGGTTCATGTGTTTTGGGCTAAACCCCAGTACAGAAATGTACAGAGCTAGGGTTTTGGAAGGGGATGAATCAAGGGGGCTGCTGTAACCTTACCAGTGGATGCCTCCATTAATGGATGCATGATTTGATCACTTTGTTGGAAGGTAGTAAGGACTTGAACAGATAGAGCATTGTCATGTGAAGTATCATAGTGGCTCTCAAGGGTGCATTTCTCTTTGGGCCCTGTCTTTTTGTCCTCTCCTTGGTTTGAGCCACTTTCAGGTAAGGCATTTTGCTGGAACACATGCTCCCTGCTATGGTGTTCAGCCTCATGGGAAGACCTAAAGGAATGGGTTTAAAAGACCCTGAACCTAGATCTTTGGATCTGTGATCCAAAGTAAATCTTTGCTTCCTTAAATTGCTTTTCTCAGATATTTGATTACAGTGATGACAAGCACACTTGTTTTAAAAACAAAATACTAACATCACTCAGATAATAAATGGTGTAAATTGCCACCATTTTCTTTTCTCCATAACAGTCCACAAGGTTTTGAAGGCAATTTTTTAGACTCCCTGCTCCCTACCAAGTCTCTTCCTTGCTATTGTAGACGTCACTACCTGCTCATTGTCAGTTTCCTTATATGTTTTTTGTTATAATCCATGATGATTTACATTGAAGGTGCTCCTAATACCTAATCGCCTTATACTCGGACTTCTTTAGTCCCTGTGGGATGAAAACTCTCCTTCGTATCCAGGCACCCACACGCTGGTCATGGCAATGGTCACGTCTTATCTCTACTCTTATTAGTATACAAAATTTCTGCATAAAATTAACTTTAAGCATTTCACCTTTAATCTGATGTCAATTTCTCTAAATCCCAAAATTATAATCATATCTTCCTTAAATCTCTGTCACCTTTCCATTCTTTCCCCTCTTTTATAGTGACTGTAGTATTAAACTCTTAGCTGCTTCTTGTTCACCTGCATGGAATTATACAATAGTCAGTCCATGAGTAAATTTGTATGCTGAATATTAGTTTATGCGTTCATGTGCATTGCAACACCATTCACAGTTGCCAGGATATGGTGGTCCTCATCGCCAAACTAGGTGTCCATGATCAGGGGAATGGAGAAAAAAAATGCCATCTATACACAATGGACATTTCCTAGCCTTAAAAAGTGAAGGGTCTGTCATTTGTGATTACATGCAAGGAATTGCAGAATATTACACTAATTGGAATAAGCCAAGCACACCAAAATCTACTATATGCTCTAAATTATATGGTGAATAAGAAATAACTGGCTCCCTAGATTCAGTGAGCAGAAGCCTGGGAAGAGCCTGAAAAATGATTGCCATATATTCAAAATCTCAGGCTAAAGGAAGGCATATTTTTAGTTTCATTGTGGTGTGGTGCATGCAGTCAACAGAATATTGCTCATTTCATAATTTTTAAGAGAGACATTTCTAATATTCAAAGCTCATGTCAACCAGTTGAGGGGATAAATGTAACTAGCTGCATTCTGTGTTTTGCATTGTAGTCGTGAATAATAATATTACTTTGCGTACCATAAACTTCTGCAATTATAAAATTTTAACTTACAATAAAAAGAGATGGAGCCTTATCACACTCCAGTGTTTAGATGAACAAACATATGAGATTTAGAAATAAGCAAATTAATAAAGTGAAATAAACAGAATAAATTGTCTGGGTATCAAAGTATATACTTAACCAGTGTAACTCCTTTTAAGAAGCATCACACAGCCCAATTATAGACATTTGCCTATCCTGGACTCCTTAGGATGATCTGTAATGTGTATTTCTCTCCCTAAATTTTTGTATCTAAAATTAAACCATGTTTCAAATTCATTTTGACAGCACAGAGTACTGTGAGCGCATCAATTCCCACGATAAGGACACTATAACTATATTAATGCAGCCTAGGATTAAATTAGCTTCTGGAAGCTTGTCATGTTATTTTCTTTCATTAAATGAAAATCCCCAGATCTTTGGCACATAAACTATTTTAAAACCAAGTTTACTGCATCCTATAACTTGTATTATTGCTTTCTAGAAGTTATATCCATTTTCATTTATTCATATTAAATGTCATCATTTCGCTTTTGCTGATTTTGCCTTTTAAATTCATTCCAATTCTTGACTCAGTAATCAGATAAAATAGTTGTAGTTTTGACTAGATGTTGTATGCACTTTTGAGAACCATACTTTAATTCTCTTCTCCAATTAATCGATAATGATGATTCAAAGAACTGATGTCTATGAAGATCTGTTCGAACTTTCTTCTCAAGTTATACTCATTTATTTAAGAATGATTTTTTTGATTGTATAAAAAAGAGTTGGGGTTGCATGATGTTGCATGCACTGATAAAGATTTTATGAAGGTTAAAATACTAAGACTTTATTTTTCTGTTTAAATCAATCTTAAGGTTTGTTTTAAAAATAGAAAAAAAAATTTCATCCTGTAACCAAAATAATAACTTGCTTAGAATTTTTAACTAATACTTATTGGAAGCCTTTTATTTGGCTGGCCATTTTGCCCTTATTGTAACTACAAAAAGGGGACACTGTTATTAGTTACACTGCAAGCACTCCAAAGGCTGAGGCAGAAGGATTGCTACAAGCTTGAGAATAGCTTGGGTTACAAAGGGATAGCGAGACCCTGTCCTAACAAGAAAAAAAAAAAAAAAAAAGAGTAAAAGAGTAAGAACCATTATTTTTATACTTGCATTTGTACAAACCATTTCTATATTTTTATGTATAGGCAAACTTAAAATGTGTAACTTAAATTTACAATTTTCAACACTGACATATATGCAAAACTTGCAAATATTTTACTATGCTTGTTAGCAGAGGTATATACTTACTCCATTTCCAAAGTTTGTGCCTTGCAATAAAATAACTTTTATTCCTCTTATTTTTATAAAACTAAAAAATATATTCTCTGTAGATTGAATCTTCATGGCTGTATGTACATAATGCTATACTAATAAACATTTTCAAAAAATGTAAGCTTATGTCACCTATCTGGATGAGTCATTGCCATTGCTTGAACAATTTGATCTCTGTGAATGCCTGAGAGAAAGTTTTCCCTTTAGGTGACTCTCCTTAGGAACGCTATATATCATTGATCTCTTTCCTTTGGGACCCCACAATCTCCTTGAACATAAGTTTGGGACACCACTGAGTTATAGGATGTTTCAGTGTGGGTTCTCTTATGTCTTGAGTCCTCACGAGCTAGAGAGGTTGGCGCCAAAATATTGGCTATCTTCGTAGCCCTTCTTTTTCTCTAATTTTTGATCTTCAAGCTTAAGTTGTTGACACTGACAAAAGTTCTACAAAATGCTGTGGTTTCAAGTTAAATCATGAAGGGATTTGACTGACCTTGTGAGATACAAAAGTTACATTTTTGTTATGTAGGTCTTGCTTTAATTGGATCTTAACCATCCAGCAGAAAAGCTTAACCACAAGGTATAAACCGTAAATCCATATCAATATGCTGAGTTATAAAAGGTGCAAGACAACAGCTTCTAACATTGCCAGTTCTACTGATAACTTGATAACTCACTACAGTTATGGACTATTGGACTATATATACAGCTACTTTCTCTTAGTTGAATAAGAAGAAAGATTTGTACTAATAATGTTTAAAAAAAAACATGTCTGCATCTTGTACTCTGAACAACTATTATGAAGACAACAATACCCACGGCTTTAGGTATTGAAGCTATACTACTTATGTGTTATGAAAGTGTCTCATTGTTCTTATTAAAATTAATTGTATCATAAATAAATAAATAAATAAATAAATAAATAAATAAATAAATTACTGTCAGAGTAACTCAACAAAAAAAATAAAGGTCTAAAAAAGCATTGAGAAAGTGATTAGAAAAAAGCTGTACAGCAGAGTTTATCTTTGTGACATTATTTTTGAATTTTATGATAGTTTCATCTTTCTACAAAAGAATGAGGTGATCTTGTTATTGCTGAAGATCTATATTGTTCTTCTAATCTACAAACAAAATTTGATTAATAGATGAGCCTGAGGGGCTGGGGAGATAGCTCCGAGGCACAAGTGCCTGCTGGGCAAGTGCAAGGTCGTGAGTTCGAACCCTGGTCCCACAAAAAAAAAAAAAAAAAATAGATGAGCCTGAGAGTTACTATGTATAAGAGGGCCTCAGTGTCAGAATTTATTTTCTATTGCTCATATAAAATTTGGAAGATAAGCCATGCAAATATTTTATTTTACAGAATATAATTTTATTTTTCATATTTTTATAAAATTAAAAAGCATTTAAAGCAATACATTGGTTAATATAAAAACTTTGAGCTTATATGCGATCAAATTATTTTTGAGTACATTTTTAAGAAAATGTTCAATGTTACTTCTGTATCTCAAATTTTCATTGTAAATTTGTATCACTATAAGAACTATATCATGAAGATCCTGTAATGCTTACCTAGGTTTATTCATGTAAAGAGCTTGGAAAAAAGTTTAACATAATAACTATTTAAGAAGTGATAGCATTTATCATATTATGATATATAATGTGAGGGTATTTGAAAATACTTACAGAAATTATTAAATGAGTGATCTGTGTGGTATTTATAAAATGTTTTCTGCAGCATCATTATAGCATATAATCCTTTAAAGTCAGTATTATTCTCATTATGGAGGCCAAAAGATTAAAGTTGGAAATATTATGTATTAGAGTATTGAACTGCATGTAAGACTCATACCAAAGGATTCTGATTTAAAGCTTCTCTTGCTATGTAGCATACATGTTTTGACTAACACAATGTTTACTGTCTAACATAATAATATGCAAGCCAGATGTATTATCTGATATAAATCTTATAATGGGCATATACATCATTATTAGGGGAAATCTATAGCCAACCTACACAAAGCCCCTCAATCTTGGGTGGTATTTTTTGATGGCTACCCTGATTATGTGTTTACAAAGAAAATGTATTGCTGTAACTTAATTATGTTGATCTGCTCTCTGTGTGCTCATGATTAGTAGCTGCTGTATGCAATGTAAAGTTGCTTAGTAATGTCTTATGAATTATATACTGATTTTTCATCACATACAATTTTCTCTTGAACTGTAAGTTATTCTTTCACTATTATAATAAGAAATGAAATTTTTAATAAATGAAAAGGCTTACCAAAAAATTAAAAGGCATGGGGAGTTATTTTGCTAGTAGCCTCGTACAAAGCACCCAGTTAGATATTTTCTTGATCAAAATAAGATGAATAGAGAAGAAAAATACACCAGGAATGGATGATTGCCAATATACTAAATTCAACAGCCCCCTTTCATATCCTAGTTCCACCTGCACCACAAAGAAGGCCCAAATCAATCCTGTATCTATTCTGGGTTGTCAATTTGCCAAACCAAAGTGGCGAAAGCACTTCAGGAAATTTAGAATGAGGTTGGTCTACATGCCTGCAAGGAATTGAAATGACTACAGCGTTTGCTTGTGTTGAACTGGGACGACGTGTTTCTTTTATACTTCTTGAGCTTCAAGACTCCAAACTAGGCACATTCATTTGGATCTTATAAACAAGACAGGTCTATTGATGTTGACTGCAACTAACGTGGTGGCTGTTAATATTTTGAAAGAAAACATTTACTATTTTGAAGCAGTTAAAGTTCACTAGAAGGATGTTCAAATTATCAGATAAAAGACTACGTTGAACATTATGTTCTGAAAGGACACAAAGTCTAAGAAACATGTGTTCTTCTTTGGCCTGTGCCAAAGGTAAGGTGTCCTTGTCCTGGGAAAATTAAGAAGTGAAGGCTTGGCTTTATACTTTAAATAAATCAAATTGTGAGCCACGGTGATCATTGCCAAGATTTGCAGTTTGTGATTTTCTTATCTTTGTACACTAGTAAGTATAAATTCATTATGACTGGTTAAGGGAGTCCACATTTCTGCTTTTCAGCAGCTACTGAATATGCAGTTGGAACCAGAAACAATGTTTTCATTTGTGGTGGTGTTTTAGGAGGGAGAATGTAAATCCCAGTTGTGTGACAAGGAAAGATGTGACAGGATTTCTAAGCATGAAGTAATTACGAAAAATTGTGAGAATTAAAATAAAATAAAAGAGAAATTGTAAGTTTTAAAAGTGTAGGCATGTGATTTATTTTTCTATTTTGATATTTATATTTCATGACACAGAAAAGCATAAGGGAAAAAATGAAGATTTATTATACTGCAAACTTTTGGATTTCCAAAACGAGAAAAATATTATTTTGAAAGCCAAACTTTTAATGTTCTAGAAGAAAAGAATATATATTGCCATACTTGCTCTCTCTGAGGACTAAATGGTTATATACACAGAGTCTATATTTTATGTGTGAGCAGTTTTCTGATACTTCTCTTTGAGCGTTCACAACTGGATTATTAAATTTTCTGATATGCAATATTTCCTGCAAAATCTGAAGAAGTTAATATTCACAATTTATCCTTAAGAAAAGGATATTCTTGAATATTGAAATAGTCTTTGAAATAAGTGCAAATCCATTTGACTATATTCTACATAAATCAGCATTTGTTAAATGAAATTGCAGTGTAAAGAGAGGGAGATTTAGCTGATGCACTTAAGGGGAAATGAATTATTCACTGCCAGATATTTATATTATTATTGCTTAGTAGTTAATGGGTCACTGACAAAGTTTGTAAATATTTTTAGCACTTGTCTGGCAAGTGCAAGGGCCTGAGTTCAATCCCTGGTACTGAAAAAAAACAAAAAAAAAACAAAAAAAAAAAAAAACAGGAGCAGGGAAAAATCAAGATCACTGATTATGATGAAATAAAATCTTTACTGATTAAGTAAAGTCAGACAAAGCAGTTATAAAAAATATAAAAAGACATAAATGTGAACATTGAAGGCTATTTGCAAATAATAATAACATAGTCATTTGACTCTAGACTTTTGATCACCTCACGATCAAAACTAGTTATAACTGACTAGTGTAATTTGGCTCAAGATCAAGACAATGGATTATCTTTTAGAATAATCAAAATAGAGGAACATTAATGTCATTTGTTTATTTAATAATGGTTATAAACACATTACATTAGGAGAATGATAGCTTCATGAATTTACTAATTGCCTTCATTATTAATCATCATAGTAGCATATGTGACAGTCTGCTAAACCTATTTGATGTTCCTTGCCATCTTGGCTACCATTTTTGCCCATAATCCTTGGTATATTTTGTTTAAATCCCACTCAATTGTAATAGCAAGATAAAGATCAATGTGGTAAATTTCAGCAGGTGGACTATAGACATTTTTTATAGAATTTTATCATTAATAATAAAGTCAAATATCTTGTAATTAAAAGCTTTATGAGCTTGATGAGAGATAGATGTTTAATCACAGCATATGGAAATTACATGTTACTCTTTTTTACTCTGTAGAAAACTTTATTATCTTTAAATGATTTATAACCTTTGATGGACACATAAAACACTTAGTTGAGCTTATCAGCAGAAGATTCAAATCAGGGGAGAATCAGGCACAGATGGGTCTCTTGACTGCCCTAGCTGCACATCTTTATGGTTTGGTAAAAGTTTATGTTTGGACCTCTCTGCATCAGAAAGCAGTAACTATCAGGAAGCAGCCATTATACTATAACTCTTGTTTCTTCATCAATTTTTGTAAGATACCAGAACAATTATATTACTTACAGACATATATAAGAATTGTAGAGCAAGATTTATGTTAATATCCATTTCACATACCACAGCCCAGTTGTGGACTCCTTTTTCTTTTTTATATGTGCGGCCATGAAAACGCTCAGCCTACTGGCAAGCATCTTCAAACAAAAGCAATATCCCACCCTTGTTCTTAATCAGAATTCTGGATGCTTCCTCTGAGCTCATACCCTGAGAAATCAAGTATTCAAATATAAAATCTTGTTTTTGCACATTTAAAAATCTAAGTCTAAACAAAATTGTAGCTGGTCAATCCTATGGTATTTTTCCTAGTCTCTTACTGTCATTTATCACATTTTATAGAGATTTATTAGAATATCAATGATTGATAGAAAATACCACTTCCAAGTTAAATCTAAGATATTTGATACTCAGAAAGACAGTGATGTTATGCTCAAGTACCTATGTTATAGAGTAATAGTTTCACTAAGCTTTTCTTCTGGAGGGTTGCATTTGCTTATCTGTTAAAAAGAAGTTCACATAGGCTTGTATTCCTTTGGTTTTAATACATACAATGAAAAATTATATTTTGACTACTGGAATCATTAAGAATAAATTAAGACTTATTGCAGTGTCTAGCACATTTTTTAATGTCTAATGAATTGCAAAACAAGGTATATGAAAACCAATTTAAATAAGTAGGTATACATACAAATGACAAATTGATTTCACACATCTGATTTATTTGTGGCTGCATCAAATACAGAGGAAACTTCATGAATTTAATATGGTACTCGTAAATGTATATTCTTTTCCATACAGTGTGCCAAACATTCTAGATATGACGCTATATCTAGAAAGCCCTTAATGTAAACATTGAATGAATGAAAAGCCCCAAATAGATAAGCAGTTACTTGCACTGTCCAGTTTTTATTTTTCAACAAGCTGCTTCCATGTAAGAAGAATCAATATTTCTAAATTATTATCTTGCACCTTCAATAGTGTTTGAATTTAATATTGTATTGAATTTAAATCAATACTGCTAATCTTGGTTAGCTTTGAGGCACTGTTTTGTTAGATTTAGTTTTTCAGTACTAGAAACCAAACTTGGGGCTTTCACACCAAGATGTATCCCAAGGTCCCTTCTTATTTATTTATTTATTTATTTATTTATTTATTTATTTATTTATACATAGAGGGTGCTTTTCAGATGCAAAGTTGTGGTTATGCACCACAGTTCCTGACTACTTTATGTTTTTGACAGGTTGTGATTTCCTTAATATTTAAAAATATTACATCGATGCATATTTCACATTCATCTGAAGACTTTTTTGATTATCTTTCAAAGAATCCTTCCTTTTCACTGCAAGAACACTTAATAGTGGTTGTGTCTGATGTTGTTATTTCTATTATAATGCAGATGACATTATACTAAAGACTACAAAGACCATGAAGGTGAATTAAAAACTTTATTCTAGAAAGTGACAAAGCAGGAGGACTGACAGATTTACTTATGTAGATGCCTTCTAATATGTGGCAGGCCTTTGGAAATGGTTGTTAGATTACCCTGAGGAGGAAAAATTGCAAAATAATTTATGAAGTGAATTATCAGAATCCAGCTATATTTCCTGGTAAACACATTACTCTGTTCATGTAGAAGCCATTCAGATTTGTTCACTTGCTTACATACAGAGATTTATATAATTTGGATATGCTAGGTATATTCTCTGTTATATAAACTGCATTTTTGTAAATTTGTTGTACCCTTCGTTTTGATTTCATAATTGAAGGAAACAGCGGGTTGAAGTGTATGTTATTTTTATATAAATTAGAAATAAATATTCTCTTTCACTATTTTTATATTTTGAGGCATAGTTAAGACGATAAATGGTTTCGCTATATCTTTCTCGCTACTGTTGGACACATGTCTACCAATGTGTAAATATATACCTATATTTATTTTTAAAAAATCTTTAGGGGCCAGGGAGATAGCTCCGTGGCACAAGTGTCTGCCTGGCAAGTGCAAGGTCATGAGTTTGAACCCTGATCCTGCCACCCCACAAAAAAATGTAAAAATTTTTAGCCATTTAGAGTTTATAGCCGTGTGTGTTAAGATATAAATCCAAGTCCCCCCCCCCAATCATTGCCAGATTATCTCAATGTCATTTATTTAAAATTTTATCCAGCTTGATTTCCTTGGGATTATGTCTGTATTAAATAATACATTTTTGTATATATTTTGGTCTATTTTTGGTTATGTATCTTTTTTTCTTGGCCTGTTTACCCAGATGCTATCAATGCACTCTTACATTTACTGTATTTTTCATTTTATTTTGTTTTGACTGAGATCCATTGTGACTTTACAGATCTTTCCTGGACTGATAGGCCTCACTATTTTTCCTTTTATTCATTTTTTAGTACCTGTAAGGGGCAGAGAACTGTCATTTTTATTTTTTATTTTTTAATTTCATTTTTCTTTGAATATACTCTTCACATCGTTGAATCTTATTTACATAATTTATATTTCCATTATTGTAAGTAAATTATTCGCCCATATTCTTTTCTCCAAATGAACATTGCACATATACTTGAGGGTTATTGATTTTGCACTTTATTTTTGCATTTCATTGCTGTACTAGATGCTTTTATTATCTATAACAGTTTCTCCATGTTCTCCAATGAAATTACTAAGT